>BPLR01001905.1:0-84646 GCA_021605095.1 Caerostris extrusa
TTTAGTTAGCCCCTAACCTTCAAAAGACACGTGTATAAATTTGACAGCTGTTGCACTATTAGTATGTGAGTTATAGTATTTTTAGTATTCATCACGTGCAGTCCACTCGGCTGACTGTCGATTGGACTCCGGTGTGAAATGATGGAGCCATGTGTCATCCATTGTCACATATCGACGCAAAAATTCGATTTTATTACGATTGAACAGCTCCAAACACTGCTTAGAATCATCAATTCATTGTTTTGGGTCGATTGTGAGCTCGCACCTTCCACTATCGACAGGGCTTTCGCATATCCAAATATTTATTCTCGATATGTCCAACACGTTCCTTTGATATCTATAGGGTCTCAACTATCTCCAATCAACTTCACTTTACGGTTATCAGAAATTATTTTGTGGACTTTTTGATGTTTTCGTCGGTAACAGCCTCTTTGGGGTGTCCACTGCGTGCATCGTCCTCGGTGCTCATTTCGTTTCGTTTAAATTTAGCAAACCACTTCTCTACGGTTGACTTTCCTGGTGCAAAGTCCGAATAATGTTTCATCAAGCCAAGCCTTGGCTTCAATAGCATTTTTTTCGCTAAAAGCATTGCTTTACTAACACACGAAATTCCTTTTTATCCATTTTTTCAAACTAACAAGAGTTGCTTCACTAAAAATGCTATAACTCACATACTAATAGTGCAACAGATGTCAAATTTATACACGTGTCTTTTGAAGGTCAGGGCTAACTAAAAATCATAAGGATTTAATACTAGTAGCGCCATCTATTTGTGAGCCTGTGAACTTTTCAGTCCCACCTCTTAAGTGATAGAAGAAAGTTAGTCATTTTCTGAAACATTGAACCATTTTTTTTTATATTAAAAGTTTTTGTTTCGTTCCGCTACTGATTTCTTTTTGCTGGGTAATTGGTGGATGGATAAAAAAATTAATTAATTATTGCAATATTTCATTTTCTTAAAGAGGGCAAAACATATACAAAGCTATTAAGAATTTATAGAAATAACTTAGGAATAAAACCAAAAGAGAATTTTATTTTATTTCATTTGGTCCTAAGTTACTTAATGTCTCCATTCGTAATCCGACAAGTGGAGCGGAACGAAAGCTCCCATTGCAAAACCAGGCATGAGCATAATAACGGACGGGGCGAGCAAGTTTCTTTCTTCACCTCATTTTATATTGAAGACAGATTATATTGATTTGGTTAGGTTTGTCTCTCTATGGTCATTTTTTGTACACTTTAGTCTAATTAGACCATGATTTACAGTTTACTGTGGATTCCGAACCATGAACAAACATCCATTTGACTGCCAGGATTCGAACCTGAAGTTTGGGGTACCAACGGCTAGAGCATTAGCCAATTGGTATCAGGCCTCGATTATATTGAAGCCTGATTTATTTCGCTGGCCCCGATAAAAATCGGTTGGTCATAAAGTCCTTCCATTGGGCTCGAGAGGAAAGGGTGAACCCAAGATGCCACCTATGGAAGACGTTCATTGTAAATTGTTGTAGCACATTGTAGTTTCAGTGTAATAGATTCATATGCTGCTGCAATTTCAGAGTTAATCTCTGAATCTATCGTATATCTCTCATAGTTATAAATATCCTTAGGACAAAGGCATTTGAAAACAACTTTTTACACTGAAGTGACAAAAGTCATGGGATAGCAATAGGCAAATTTTCAGATGGCAATAGCATCGCGTAGAACAGGTATAAATGCGCAGTGCTTTCATTTCTGTTCAAGTTATTCATGTGAAGAGGTTTTGACGTGATGATGACCGCACGACGGGAAATAACAGACTTTGAACGCGGAATGTTAGTTGGAGCTAGACGCATAGGTCATGCCATTTCGGGAAATCGTTAGGGAATTCAACATTCCCAGATCCACTGTGTCAAGAGTGTGCCGAGAGTATGAAATTTCAGGCATAACATCCCACCATGGACAGCGCAGTGGTCGACCGCCTGCACTTAACGACCGAGACCGGCGACGTCTGCAAAGAGTCGTAAATTCTAACAGACAAGCAACACTGCGTCAAATAACCGCAGAAATCAATGTGGGACGTACAAGGGACTTGTCTGTTAGAACTGTGCTGAGAAATTTGACTTTCTTGGGCTATTCCAGCAGAAGACCGACTCGAGTGCCCTTACTGACAGAACGACATCGCTTGCAGCGACTCTCGTGGGCACGTGAGCATATCGGTTGGTCCCTAGATGAATGGAAAAACCGTGGCCTGTTCCGATGAGTCACGATTTGAGTTGGTAAGAGCTGATGGTAGGGTTCGAGTGTGGCGCAGACCCCACGAAGCCATGGACCCAAACTGTCAGCAAGGCACTGTTCAAGCTGGTGGTGGCTCCGTAATGGTGTGGGCTGTTTTTCATGGCATGGACTTGGTCCTCTGGTGCGACTGGACCGAACATTGACTGGAAATGCTTATGTTCAGCTACTTGGAGATCACTTGCAGCCATTCATGGACTTCATGTACCCAAACAACGATGGGATTTTTATGGAAGACAATGCGCCATGTCACCGGGCCACAACTGTTCGCGATTGGTTTGAAGAACATTCTGGACAATTCCAACGAATGATCTGGCCCCCTAGATCGCCCGACATGAATCTCATCGAGCATTTATGGGACATCATCGAGAGGTCTGTTCTTGCCAAAATCCTGCACCATCAACGCTTTCACAATTATGGACGTCTATCGAGACAGCATGGCTCAATATTCCTGCAGAAGACTTCCAACGACTTGTTGAGTCCATGCCACGTTGAGTTGCTGCACTTCGCCGGGCGAAAGGAGGGCCGACACGATATTAAGAGGTATCCCATGACTTTTGTCACTTCAGTGTATTGTTAGTGTATGTTAATGATTACATCACGTTATCTAAATTTAAAAAATAGTAAAAAAAAAATTATTAGAAATTTGTTCATGTCCTAAATAGAAATGAATATTTCATGTTTCAAATACTTCTACTGAGTAAATTACTGTTTAAGTTATTATTACTGTTTAAAGTTTTCTTTCTCGTAGAAAAAAAAGTAAAAGCAATACTTTTCTATGAGAAAAAAAACTTTGTATGGCTATGAAAATTTTTGTAATCAATTGTGGAACTCTGAAGTATGCAATACGAAGAAAAGAAATTAATCATTTATATAGAAACTTTTATTAATTTCCTAAAAATGGCTCATTGTGTACCTAGTTTTTTTCCCCAATTCTTCATATTCTTATTGGCTTTGGTCAAACCAATAAGAATAAACTTCAACAGTATTATGATGTCATATGACTTTTCACACGATGAACTGAATTGAATTACTCCTTGACAACCGATTGAAGTACTTTTCTCAGGTTACGTGCGTTTACTAACGCAAACTAGGAATATCGTTATGACACGTCTGTGTTTACATGATGCAAGGAAATGAAACATCTGTGTTTCTTCGAACAAATATAAGGCGTGATGCATTTTAATAATCAACAGTCTCCACTTTTTTTTAACCACCAGATTTCATATTGACAGCGTCAAGAAGCATTTGATTTAATATTTTTCAAAAATACTTAAATGTAAACAATTCAATTTCATAATGAATCATTTGTATCATTTTCACATTTTTTTCACAATTATTTATTTATTAATACACTGCAGTTGTACAGTTTACAGCAGTGGTGGCTGTTTTTGTAAGGTAAGCTCAATAAATTCTAATAATATTCCTAAAGAGATTTGATTCAAGAGTTGTAAGAAAATCAGTTAATAAAATGGCTTGCTTTTAATTTAAATTTGTGACTGTGTTTAGTTATTTTTTTATATGTGCTTATCAGGCAATGCCATATTGTATGCAACTACAATCAGAAATTTAATTATGCATAAAATGATTATAACTTTTATGACTAACCTCATAGTAGTTATAGTATAAAGTTATCTAATCATTCATTATTTGCATGCATCTTAGACAAAATTATATAATGCTAATTATTTCACCTGGGCATTGATTATCTGTAATTTTTTTCTTTAGCTTCTAGTAATAGTACTAAATTAGAAAACAAAATTTTTATAAAAATTATTGGAAAGTTTTAATTAAAAAGTTGTAATTTTAAAATAAAATTTCATAAAAAAAATATTTAGCTATTTTTATAATCTTGTGTTCTTTTTTTTTTTATTTATTTGAAATAATATTTATATGATTAAATTTCCAGTTTTATCAAAACTACTTTGATTTAAAGTTTTATGTTTTATCCTGCTCAGAATCATTAAATGTGTTTATGTAAAATTCATAATAATATTTTTAAACATAAATTGTATTAAGTTTATTTTCTGTATTCGTAGTTTTCACTTCTATTGATTATATGTAGTGATTAACCTTTTCTTAAATCTTTTGTGAAACGTTGAATCACTGTTCGTTTTGTGTTTACACTAACAAATCTTTATTAGAAAGACATATCAATTTCAGAAATGCTTTTTAATACAGATTTTCTCAGATATTACAGGAAAATTTTGGATTAATTATGGACTATTAAAAAAATCAATACTTCTAAAAAATTTTTAAAAGAAGTCATTTTATTATTTTTCCAACTTTGCACAGTTAAAAAAACTTCCATTGATTTGTAAAAAATATTATCTACTATTTTTTTTAAATTAAAAAAATAACAACCAATTTTATTCAATAGTATGTATAAATAAATATAGTGTCATTATTACATTTTTGTTTATTATAATTAATAAATGAGGTTTTTACTTAAATTAGAATAAAGTTTAATGGATAAGTTCAATGTTAGTATATATATAACCTTTTTGTTACATATTTCCAGTTTATTAGTGAAGATTTTTGTAGTTAAAATGCTTATATTTTCATTTCAAAATACTATATAACCCCCCTATGTACTTTAAAAATTTATATTTGTGTATGAATCTAGCCTGTGTTAAATAATTTCAGTATATCTGTTGGCTGCATTAAATAATTTCAAAATTAACATTATTTTAGTAAAAATATTCACATTTTTTTTTTTAACTGGTGCATTGTTTGATAAAATTCTAAGCTGCAGCTTACAATTGTAAATATGCTTCTCTGTTGATGTGAATTTTGTGATAATGTTCATAGTCATTTCAGTTAGAAGGTAATATCCCCCTGGTTCATCATTTTACCCCCTACATACCCATACATACTGACAAATATTTAAAACTAAATTTTATAAGGTACTATTAAAAGTTTTATTTAAGATTGGCATTTCTGCAACTTTTATCTTCATTAAAAGTTCTAATTAAAATGACTTTTTACATTTAAACTCACAAAATTAATAATTAGTTTTCTTTTATTTGTAGCTAGAAGGCCGAATAGATGATTGCTCTTGTAATATTGATACAGTTGATCATTTTAATAATGTCAAACTTTATCCTATATTGCGTAGTATTTTAGTGACTGATTTCTTTCGTTACATAAAAGTAAGTTCACATTTTTTTTTTCCAATATTCCTTTTAATTATAATCTTAAGAACAATTATTATTTTTAAATGATGGCAATGTTATTTATGTCATTAGAATTCCATGTTAAATATTTCTAAAGGAACTATATTTTTATAACAAGTAGCAATTAATAAAATTTAAGTTTATCCATAATATTAATATGAAAAGATAATTAATATTTAAGCTGCTTTTCTACTCAATAAATGTTTAAATATTTTTTTGCAATATAATAAAAAAAAAAAATCCATGTAATATGAAATGGAATTATAATTTATTCTGTGTATATTACTTAATAAATTTATGGATTTCAGATGTTTGCATATCTCAAAATTCTGACTCTTTGTTTGCTTTATTTATTTTGTTCATAATAAAGTAGTTTCACTGAAATTATTTTAATAGCTAATGAAGAAAATTACTTTTACTTAATAATTATTTGCATAACAGGAAATTAAATTTTATGTTTTGCAGGTGAATTTAAACAGAGGTTGTCCCTTTTGGCCTGATGATAGCAAATGCGCAATTCAAGACTGTTCTGTAAAGGCGTGCCCTGAGGTATTATTTGTGTGTGTGCATGCATGCATTTATTTCAGTAGCTTAGGAATATTATTTTCTTCTGTTCAAAAATGAAGATTTTCTACAAATATATGCATATATAATTTTTTTTTTTTTTCTTTCAGGAACAAATACCACCTGGTTTAAAAGGTCATCAAACTTTTAAAATTGACTCTGAAAAAGTAATTTTTATTAGTAATTTATTTCATGATAAATTATTTTTTTAATTAATTATTTAAAATTAATGATGTGTACTACTTTTTTTTGGTAAATATTAAATGAAGCATTTACTTTCCAAATAAAATGTGTATATTACTTTTATTATTCTGAGAATAATTGAATTATGTATTCATTTTTTATTATTACAGCTTCATTATTATTCAGATTATAGCAATATTTACTGTAATTGGAAATAATATTAATTGGGTAAATTTATTGAATGTTAAAAATTATTGTGGTTTATTACTTTTAGAGTGGCTAATGGTTTTTAACTATTCAGTTGTTTATAATAAAATTATTAATTCTAAAAAATAGAATATTTTAATTATCAATATTTGGTAATGGTTGAAGTTGCTTTTGCAGTACATAATTATGTTTTGTTTGAATTTTAATAATCAATTTTAAAATAATGTAAACTTCAATAAATTATAAGTTTTAGTACCTTTTATTCTGAATTTAAAAATTTAGGTACCATTTTTATACTTTTATTTAATAGACTCCTGTATATATATTTTATAGAATGTGAAGCCAACACAGGCTGATGAACCTTGTGATGAAAATCATGGTGGACTTGGTGCTATCAATCAAACAATTAGGTATTCAAAATAATTATTTAAATTATTACATGGAAAATATCTCCATAATTTTAATTTTACATATTTAAATAAGCGGAAACAATGTTTTAAAAGAAATAATGGAAATAGATGCCTTTTATCACTATTTTAAGATCAGTTATTAAATTTTAATTCTTACATTCTTGTAAGCGAGAATTTTTTTTTTTTAATTTTTAATTTCTATAGATTCATTACATTATTTATCAAATTCTGCTTTTTTTATTTAAAATATGTGAAATATACTTTATTTAAATAATTTTTTTAAGGGGAACTAAAACCTTTTGTGCACTAATTACAAATAATTTTGAAAATAAATTAATTCATGGATATGGCTTTGCATTTCAAAAATTTATTTAAGAGTCATTTAACGAAAACATTATTTAAAGAAAATTTTCACATTTGAAAAAAAAATGTAAATTTATAAATTGCACAAATAATTTGATAAATATTTAAAAAATAATTCTATTTTCCAGAAGTGTTTGTAAATATTTCAATTTTATTTTATGAGAATTATTAAAAAATAACCTGAGAATTTTGTTAATGAATTCTTTTTTTCAAAGCATATGTTGATTATCAATACATTTTAGTGATGAAAATTTTGAAGATTTCCAGAGGTGGCAAAAGCATGATGATTCCATTGATACTTTTTGTGAAATGGATGGTATGTGAAATAGATTTATTTGATCCAAATTGGTTAAAAATCTTTTCAAAGAAAATTTATATTTGATATTTTCTTCTTTAATTTACTATTCTAGTTGATCCCCCCTTTTTTTTTTTTTTTTCGAAAGTGATTGTTCTAAAAAAATTTTTTTTTTTTATTGCATATCATTTTTTATTATAAATAAATTTATCCATACATGCCAAAGTTATTTTTTAAATTGATTAATTTATTAATAAGAACTAGTCATGACTTAGCCGAGTGTTTAGAACCCGGCATTAGAGCTTTTGGTTTGAGTCCTGGCAATACCATGGATATTTGTAGTGGTTCGAAATCCACTTTAATCCATAGATGCCAGTCTAATATGATTGTAGAGCATTGGGCTGACAACCCTATCCCATACAAAGAAAAACATCTTCTGTCTCAAAATCTGCCAGTAGGCACATGACCTTGGCCCACCATGAGCAATGAAGAGTCATGACTATTTTGAGCATAGAACAGTAATTTTTCACTAAGTCATGGCTTATTTGAGATTATTAAAAAATTGTAGACTAGTGGGCAAAATAGTAATAGTTTTGTGAATACCAGGTAGTTTGAATATGTTTTCTTTTTCTTTTCCTGCATTGTGAGCTATTTTCATATAAGACAGCATATTTTCCACTTCAAGAGTTCTAGTAGAATTTCCATGATGAAACATTAAATCTGCTAAAGATTTACCAGTTTGCAATATTGTATTTGTTATGAAATTTATAGCATTTATGTATGCAAAAATAAATAAATAAATATTGGTGTAATCAATAAGTCACTATTAAGAAATATAAAAATTGGGGAAAAAATAGCTATTCTTTGATTCATGCCATATTTAAAATAGAAAAATGTCTTTTAGATGAAAACTCATTAGAATTGCAGTATGTTGATTTATTATTGAATCCTGAAAGATATACTGGTTACAAAGGATCTTCGGCTCATCGCATATGGAACAGCATTTACAAAGAAAATTGCTTTAGGTGTAAGCCCTAAAATGTCTGTAGCAGTATTTATCATGTTTGAAATCCTGGAAATAATACAACAATAAAAATTTTATACAATATATTTTATTTTGAAGGTTTGGTGGTGGATATGGTCCATATACAACATCGAAAAACTTGGAAGGTAGGTAGAAAATTCAGATTTAATACATAAATATAATGTCAGATGTAATAAAATTTAAATTAAATATGGGAAAATCATTGTTTTTTATTGCTATTAAGTTGTGTTGTCATAAAGTTTTAATATTTATAATATATATGTATGTGTATTTATAATAATGCCTTTTAATAAAAATTGACAATTTAATTGATATCATTGGAAATGGGATCAATGGAAGATATAAAAGAGAAAATTATTATTTAGCTATTAAATAATAATTTCTTGTTTTGTATTTTATTGTATGTTAACATTTTGTTCTATCTAGTGAATATTTTTATTAAGATTCATTAATTTTTATTTAAACTATAGTTTTTATTGATTAGTTATTTTTTTTTTTAATTTGCTGTTTAATGTTTCATAAATGAAATTAATATAAATTTTGTATTAAATTACTTTTATTATTTTTCATTAGCATTGTGCCTAGAGAAAAGAGCTTTCTATCGTGCTGTTTCTGGACTTCACTCAAGTATTAGTATTCACTTATGTGCAGAACATTACACAAAAGGTATGATTTGTATATTATGTTTTTCCAAATAAAATTTATATATGATTTTTTATTAGTTCTTATATACTCTACATTTGCCATTTTTTAAAATTACATTATTAATTCATTAATTTTTTAATGATTAAATATTAAAATTATGATTAAATTTTTTTTTTAATTAAATTCTTTAATTTTTAATTCATTAATTTTTAAATTACATTATTAATCATTTCAAAACAGCATTTTTTTTATATTGAAATATTTATATTGCCACTTAAAGCATAAAAATAAGCCACTTAAATACTTCTATTAAAATAGATTTCTTATGAAAAATTATTATTTAATCATTTTTTTTTAGTATGGAAAATACTTTTGTAATTTATTCTTCTCTCTTTCTCTCAAAAAAAAAATAAATAAATAAATAAAACACATCAATATTATTTTGATTTTATCATAGGTAGAATACTTTTCATCTGTTGTAATATGCTTAATATACTAATTTAATCACTGTAACATGTTCTATTAAATGTGTTTTTAAGGGGATTTGTTGTCTAATTAAAATTACAGAATTGAATTTTTTTGATAATATAATCTTGTTTTGTCATAAATATGTTACCTTGTTTTGTCTAATTAGCATCATACAAATACATAGGAAAGGAAAAACACTATGATATGCTAATAACAAGATCAAAAATAAGATAATTGTATTCTCACATATTAACTATAAATTATGTTAATTAAATTTAAAAAAAAAAATATATCAATTGCTGAAAATCATTTAATCATATTATAAGTTAACTGCTAGTGCTAACTAATAACTTCTAAGATCAATTAAACTAAAAAATGATTGCAATAATGAATTAAAAAACTGCAAATATTATATTAAATAGAGTAAAAAATTAAGAAAAATATTTATTTATGACTGCTTATAGTGTGTGTGTATATATGTAAGAGCCAAAACATTATGACCACCTGTCACCTTTCACATACTTCTGTGTGTGTTCTTATATACAGAAGTAAGTGAAAGAATGATTCTTCAGACTCTCCAGCAGCAGTTAAATACCACTTCCACCTGATCACGTGCCTTCCACGTCATCCAGGCGAGTTCCAGGCTCTTGAGTGTATATATATATATACACACACACACACATATATATATACACACACACACATAATTTCATGGGAACCCATTTAGTATGAATTTGAACTATCATTAATAGTTAAAAAAAAATAAATAAAGGAAGCACAGTACTGTGGTTTGTGCTGGGGGAGCAAGAAGAACAGTTGAGGAATATTGAATGAATAAAAAGTATAGACATTTATTGAAACAAAATTATCATATATAATAATCTTCTTGAAATCAATGTCCATAGGCTCTTCTACTGTTATAATATGCTCCATATCACTTATATTCATTGGCTCAATAACATCATTTGTACTAAGTACAAGTAATGTACAAGCTTCTTGACCTCTAAAATTCAATCTCGGTTCCTGTATTTGCATTATTTATCTGCATACAAGTCTTTTTTAATTGCTCTTGAGCCCTATTATTATTTGCATTCCCTTTCCTCAAATTTTGTTTCCGTCTTCATTGCATACAAGTTGACATTATAAAATTTCACCAAAGAATTCTCATATTTTTGGATTTCACATGCATAAATTTTATTTTGTTCTGATTTTTAGTCTTACATTTAGTTAGATCTTCAAGATGTTTCAAATGATACTTTTATCACTTCTTTTTTAACATGTATGGATCCTGAGATTTAACAGTAGGAACTGAGCTTGCTGCACCGGATTCTAGGCCAACTCAGCCTCCCAATAAAATCTCTCAACCTTCCACTACATGATGAAATATTTAAATGTTTTGAATTTTGTAAAATTTTAAAATTAACATTTCAAACTAGGCATGAAAACATTATGCCCCAATTATGAACTGGCCACCTGTACCGCTTTTAGAGATATTTTCATATCAAAATATGCTTTCTAGTCAACTTTCTTCAATTGAGTCACAAGTAAGTTTAAAACATAATGTAATAATTATACAGTGAAGTAAAAATATTCAAGACAGATACAAAATAAAAATCTATACGTATTAATTCTTAAAAATAAAAATAATATAAAAATTCATTCATAAAGAATTAAAGGGTGAAGTGCAATTGATAATGTTTAAAAAATATGAATATTAGCTTATTTTAAGATAATATAAACGCTTGGGAAATAGTGTGTCTAAACTCATTAAGCATCAAATAAATGTCTTAAATATGTATGAAATTAAAAAAAGAAATATTCAACATGATGTACATCTTTGATGTTGCGAAATGTAAATTGGCAATCAATAGCCATAATTTCTTTATACAAGAAGTTCAAATCGTCACATCCACTTAAAATTTTTGTGTGTAAGTGATTATTTTTATTTGTGAAAAGGTCTAAAGAGTTATGTTTGAAAAAGCCTTAACATAAGCAAAAAGTTTTTTGTTTACTTACATCTATAAAATTTAATTTTCAGCTAGAGATTGTTTCAGCAAAGGTGAATGGGGTCCAAATCCACAAGAATTTAAACGAAGATTTGATCCCACTTTAACTGATGGGGAAGGTCCTCAGTGGTTAAAAAATTTATACTTTATTTATCTTTTGGAGCTTCGAGCAATTGCAAAAGCTGCTTCATACTTCGAAAATGAGCTTTTCTATACTGGCAACGAAGAAAATGACAAACAAGTTCAAGTAACAATCAAAAAATTGTTAGAAACGGCAAAGTAAGTTGTGCTTTTTTTTTTTTTTTTTTTATAAGTTTAAGGAAAATTCAACAGGGGGATTATTATTTTTCTTTTAACCATTCTTTTCATATTTCAGGTCTTTTCCAGATCATTTCAATGAAAATGTGATGTTTTCTGGTAATGATAAAGAAACCAGAAAATTAAAAGTAATAATTAAGACCTTATTATTCACCTTTATTTTATACAAATTAATTTATTTTAAATAAAAATGTTATTAGAATTAATAATGGATAATGTTAAAAAAATTAAGATATATTATTTTGACTTTACTGTGACTATATATTTGTATTATAATAAATCATTAAAGGCACATTACACAATGAAGTGAGAAAACAAAGATACAAAGTTGTAGAATAAAATACTGATTAAAAACAAAAAATAAAAAGATTATGACTGTTTGTTAATTTTCAGAATCAGTTTGACATTCTAAAATTTACCATAAGTGATCTGTAGGGCAGGAGATATAATCTTACAAGAGAAGAATTCTCTGATAGGAATGTCAATATTGATTTCAGTTTGACTTATCTTTGCTACAAATATTATAGTTATCATAAATTATTTATCATGCTTTTTTAAACATCTTAACATAGTTAAGCCTCATGTACCACTTATGTATACCATGAATAGCTTACTGATAGGTGATAAGGGGAGTACTTTTAGGAATAACTGCCTTGCATTTGTGTGCCATATGGGTGAAAATCCATAAAACTTCTACAAGGAAGCCTGATTATTGATGCAAGATGCTTTTATACATATTGTCATAAGCTCCTTGTGTCTGAAAGTAGTGACTACAGTGATGTTGCCAGAGGATTCAGACCTCGACCCTTCTGCATGATAACTGCTTATATTGGCACTGGCCCAGAAGTCAGTCATCTGTGATGTTTGGACTTGTGGTTTAAACATCAATATGTTATTTTCATATTACATGTATACAGAAAAAATTGAAATATCAAATTTGATATTTTCAATCCTTTTTTTCTCATATTGTTAAGTATTTGGGAATTTATTAGCATCTAAGTATAATTATTTCTAAATTCAAAATTAATCAATTTGTTTTATTTATCATTTAGGAAGAATTTCGTTTACATTTCCTTAACATATCAAAAATAATGGATTGTGTAGGTTGTGATAAATGTCGACTATGGGGAAAATACAGGTATTGCTCATATTATGATTTTTACAAATATTTTATTTGTACTATAACTTAACCACATACTTAACTTATACTTAACCATCGTTATTTTTAAGTGCAGACAAGTATTTATTTTAAACTATCTTTAATGAATGTTTTTAAATTTTTTGATATTTTTAATTGAGTTATTATTTGCAATGTAATTTGTTAGATGTAAGAAACTGAGTATTTCTGCAACATATTATTAAACCCTGTATGCAAAGTTTACTAATGCAAAATATTTCTATTTGCATAGTAAGATTATAAAAAAAATTGTATATTTTTTAGTTTTACTACAATCTAAATAATTTTTATTTTAGATTCAAGGTTTGGGAACTGCTTTCAAAATTTTATTTTCAAAAGACTTGTCTACCAATTTTTCTGTGCATCGAAAGCAATTTCGTCTGACTCGCACAGAAGTTGTATCCTTATTTAATGCCTTTGGAAGGTAAGATATCTGTTGCAAAATTTTTAATCGTTGTGAAAATATTTTTATATTCAGAAAGTATAATCAGTTCTATTTCTATTTTTGGATGAATTTCGACATTGCAAACTAAAAGTTTCCTTCGGATTATATTTTTGTGTAGTTTTCGCTTATATTTGTTTTTTTCAGTGTAAATTTAATTGTAATAAATAAGTTACATTTATGTGATTTTTATATTATAATGCCTTTTTTTTTTATTTCAACTAAATTTGCTGAAACTAAATAAACTTCTTTATTATTTATCTTTCAATAAATGTAAGAGATAAGAATTGTTAGGCCTTTTTTAGGTGTATTAATAGATAAAAATATGCATAGCAATGAGCATTTTCTCTATATGAGATTGATTGAAAAAATGAATTTATTTTCTTCTAAAGTGTTTTAATTTTGGACTATATTGAAAACTGTTTCTTTTAATTCCAGGTTATCCAACAGTGTGTATCACCTTGATAAATTTCGCCAGATTTTGGGCAGCAATCAAAAGACAGAGTTATAAAACTTAAGTTATTAGGCATAATATAAAAACTTTAATGCAAGGCAAGGGAAAACCTTTTGTTACAAGTATACCAATTTATAAAGTGAAATACTCGTACATTATTTAAATGATGATCTTTTCAATTTCTCTGAAATAATCAATTTATTTTATGTTACATTATTTAGTTTGTCTTTTAGAAGTAAAATAATTTTTTTCTAAAATGGATAACAAATGCTGTTCAAAACTATTTTAAAGCTAGTCATTCAAAAAAAATTCCAAGTTTTGAACCTTATTGTTGGCAGAGTTATCTTAAAAAATAATAAACAATAAACAGAATAAAAGTTAAGTTATATGTAATGTTATTTATTTTTTATATATGTAAAAAAAAAAAAAAAAAACTTGAAAATACTCTTGCATTTTTTTTTTGTATATATTTTATTTATTTTTAAAATACTCAAATATTTTAATATAAAAATGTGTTGAATAAAGGATGGATTATTTATGAAATTTGAATCTTACTAGCATGAGAACAAAATGTTTATGTGCAATAAATCTCAAAATTTTATACAACTTTGCATGATATTTAAAATTGCACTTAAGAATGAAAAAAATTAATACAGAGTGTCTAAATAGCTTATGTTTAATTTATACAAATAAAAAAAAATAAATTATGTTTCATATAAAATATAAAGGCTTCTATAAAATGGTTTCATTTATCATTGCAAATAGTAATATTTTTGCACTTTGTTTAATTAAATATTAAATCTTTCGTGTTTCTGACAATTTTTATAAAAATTATGTCACTAAAGATAATAAACTAAAATTTCATAGTTACTCAATTTGCAGACAACATGAATATATAGAAATTATCAAAATTTATAGGTGGAGGTAAGATAAAGAAATTCTGAAATATTTTGTTAAATCATATAAGAAATCTTTTATCGTAAACGATTTAACAAAATAAAACTATCCAGAATTGTAATACGCTTACCTTATCTCATAGGATCTTATTTTCCTTTATTACATAGTGTATGTTTTCTAGAAAATTATTTATAAATACTTTAAAATATTATTTAAAAAATGTAATTATTAATTTTCACTAATTAATTACTTATTGGGATACAAAGCGCACATAACAATTAAAACTGTAACAAATCATTGAATGTATACCTATTGTGAAATTTAACATGTATATATGTTCTGGTTTTGTTATTCTAGAGATTTTCTGTTACAATAACCTCTCCTAATCTGGCATTTGATACATTCTATAATTCAGTACTGATTGAGCCTTCTTATTTGTGTGGATTTGGGTGTTTGTTGACTGTGATCGCCAGATGGCAACATAATGCTGCTCACATTTTTGCACAGTGTTTATTGTAACTGTCAGCATTCATTTCAGTATAGTGGTTTTGTGTGTGTATGTTTAATATGTACATGTTTTAATTGTTAAAATTTTTATCTAGAGTACTTTATTTTTAAAACTATATTGACTCTTGATAATTTGGCATGGCTGTGGCCCTGAATGTGCCAGATTACAGAGAGGTTACTGTATAAGAAAATGTTATTATTTCTAATGATTTACAGAAAATATTTGTCATAATTTTATTTTGAACTTTGTAAAGATGTATGTGATACTTTTTTTCAAAATAGTTTCCTATTACAGAGGTTTTAGTATTTTAATACATTCCTTTTGTATGCTTTCTGCTTCATGTCCATCATTATTTAGTTCTAAATTATTCATGCCAATAGCTGTGTTACCCATAAAATTAAAATTTCAAATATTAGTATATGTAACTTTGTATTCGTGAACCTGTAAATACATAAATGTAGTTTTCTAAACATATTTTAAAACTACAAGAATAGAAGGAAAGACATATACCAGTATACAAAAAAATAGTACTAAAGAACTTAATGGAAAGATATAAATGATTTCCAATAGTTTTTCATGTAAGAATTTTAAAATAATTTTTATACCTAATATTTGCTTCCTATTTTAAATATGGCACAATTCAATATACATATTTATATAGCGCAATCTTTTAAACATTTCTGTTTAGAAAAATATGTAGTTTTACCAATAGTTGTGCTTCAAATATTATAGAAGCTATTAAAATATTATTGCATATTCATTCATTTATTAATATATCAAAAAATAATTATTTTTAAGTAAAATATGGTCTAACCACCAATCATGTGGTAAAAATCTTGATTGTGTGAGAAAAATTGACAACGGATTCAAAAGAGGGGCTTCATGGGGACAGAATTTTCTTTTAGCTGGAATTTTAATAAATAATATTATAGATGACACAATATTAAAAGAAAAAATTCCACACTGCAACACTTTTCTTTCAAACCAGTTTTACGCCCCTGGCAAGTAATTGGATCATCCTTTTCCACTGTTTTACCCGATATTTGCCATCTCATGCAATCCGTGGTCAGTCTATAATCATCTAATATTTTTTTAAAGCAAGGTTGAAGATTGATCATATTCATATTTGAAATAGAAACATGAACTTGCATTACGAAAGATTTGCTGTTGCAGCCAAAAGTTGTGTGATAAAAATTTATTCAAAATTAGAAAAATAATTTACAGCTTTAAATGTTTTTTAAAGAGAGAGAGAGAGAGAGAAAAAAAAAATGCACATAAAGAATGATTTTATCATTCACGGCACCATTTAGCTTGTAGCTAGAAATGATAATAAAAAAAAAATTATTTTCCTATTAAATTGTTATTGAAAGTTGTTTTCTATTTATATATGAAATAAAATTGTTTTATCATTTAGAGGTTTAATTTCTCATTAAAATTATAAAATAAAATAGAAAACAAAGAAAGTGTGTTCCAGCATTTAAAGTAAATTAAATTCATTGGCTGATCACAATGTGATTTAAGGATGAATTCAATTTATCTAAAAGCAATCTATATTAACAGTATTACAATATGCACTTTCAATAAACTAATCACTATTGTGCACTTGTCCTTTGTATATACATATTTCTAAAAGAATTCTTCAAACATTGAACCTTTGTATTAAAAACTATGATGAATTACTGTAAAAAGTGATATTTTCAAGATATCAACATAGCTGTTTTCTCATTATTAAATCTGATTTTTAAATGATGCTTAATGAAATGTCAATTTTATTTTTATGATTAAATAATAATAAATTTTGTCTAATAATTTTAAAATGTAAATGTATAAATTTCCCTTACATTATCTCATCTATTAAAACAAATCTTTAAAATTGATTGTTAAGAAACTTTGAAGAATTAATCAAGAAAAGAACACTATATAGAATATTGATTTTATATCATACTTGTATAAATTTGTTATAATATAATCATGCATAATTTTTAATTGATGTATTGGTATTAAAATTTTATTTCTACTTTAGAGCATACTTTTAATCTTGTTCCTAATTTCACAATGTGATTTTTGTTTATAAATATATTGTATAGTGTAAAAATCTTCATTTCAGGAAAGTCTACCTCGTTTAATTACTGTTAATCAGTAGTGCATGTTTGTGATATTGCTTCACTCTATTGCTTTGTTGAACTTTAGCTGCTACTTAATTGGTGTATTATTCAAAACTCTATTATCATATCTGAAATAAACAAAATTTATAATGTTGAATTGTTAATAATTTTTTTTTTTTTTAAATTACACCGTTGCTTATTTTTTATATAAAAAATATTCTTAATCATCTAGATTGCTTCAAGTATAAAATTCTGGTTTTCTTTATTATTAATATTCTCACGTATATATATATATGAGGCTTTTAATTTTGATAATTTTTCAGGAATGAGAGGGAATAGTCTATAAAATATTTTAAGATCCATTGAATAGGAAACTAAAATATTTCATCAATTGTTAAGAGATTGAAATGATTTAGAAATCTTGATGTCTAGTCAAATTATCAACCATTGAATTTTAATTTAAGAAAGTATAAATTTGCTTCTAAAAGTTTCAAAATTAATTTTTAAAAAGCTGACAACATACAAGTAAAATTTTGCCATGAAATTTTTTTCTATTTAGACAGCTAAAAAAACTTTTTATTTATCATAATAATAATCAGTCAATATAATCTGAAAAAAAATTAAATATCACAGTCAATATTCTGTTTATATTCATCTTCAGTAGAGAAGAAATCTGCCAGCAAATGCTTTGGAATTTCTGAACCTCTTATTTTGATTGCATAACAAGCATTTTCAACTTTCTGCAGGCTGCTTTTAAAAACAAAAAGCTTCCGCTTCAGCTCCTTTTTGTAGTTGTAACTACCTAAAGCTTCGTAAATATTTTGTAGTACGTCGCACAATTTAAATGGCTCGTCAATGTCACCGGCTGCTACACTATTGATGCATTTCCTCATTAATTCACCAGTCAAGTCTGCTATACCTAAAATAAAATCAACTGGGGTGAGCAGAGATGACAATGGCAATTCAGTAACTTGATGTTGCTCTTCTGTGCTTAAATCTGCTTTTACCTGAAATTAAAAAGTTATATTTGTTATCTGAATTGAACCTTGCATATTGTTTAAATATACTCATGAATAATAGCTTTTTTTTATTCAGTGACATTGTGCATTGATAATCTTAAGATTGAATATATTGAGAAACCAATAATTTTTTTATCACTGCTACTGACAAGGGGAAATTTGCAGAAAATACACCATTCATCCTACACAAATGAAAGTAGGAAGATGGGCTCTCTTTTGTGATGGGGTAAAAATATCTGCTGTAAGTGAAATATGTTGCTGAGTGCATGTTGTGACTAATATTTTAAGCAAAATTTGTCATGGATATGAGGTGATATAGCCATCTCATTTGCTACTATAACTGTCAAGTCAGAGCAGAGTAAAATAAGCTTGAAATTTTTAAATTCTGTTTCACAATGACAACTTATATTTCATAGATAAAAAATTTTTAAATTATTTTAGTCAGCATTTTTTACACCATTATTTCTGTTATTAAACAATTTTTAATTATGACCAACACAGTGAAAAAAAAAAATTATGTAATAAATTATTTCAAGATTCTCATAGATTTCACTCTAACATAACACTGTGTAACACAACTTTTTTTTTTTTTTTTTTAAATATAAAAATAGTAATTTTTTACTAATTTTGAAATACTGAACACAGAAATGAAAGTAAAAAACTGTTAATTGGCTCTTGTTTAGGAGATAACGAGAAAGTCGGTTCTTTCAGTTTTTCTTGAAATATGGGAATACATAATAGAACCTATAAATTATAATTTGTAAATTATATGACAACTTAAAAAAAAAAAATAAATGCATTAAATATGTATGGATTTGAAAATGTAAGATTTAGAAATGTAGTTCCCGAGGCATTAATTTAAAAAAAAAAAGCTTTATAACTACTATCAAGTAAGACCTTTGGTGCCATGATGCCAACCTGGCAGTCAGCACTGCTTCCTGTATTGGATCCAACCAAAAGTGTGATAGTTGTTGGTTATATGCAGTGCTTGGTGTCAGAAAGAAATCATTTGCTGTGAATTTGCATTTTAGTTAAATGCATTATATTTTTTAGAGCTGTGATGCCATTTGCCCCTCCCATGATTTGGAGGAAAATGATTGTTACTCTTGCATGGTCTAATTCTTAATGGTAGAATCACAAGGAAAAAAAAAAAAAAAAAAAAATCAGAAATGCAGTATATCCAAATATATCATCTATTTTGCAATCAATTCCCCATGGTAAAGGGTTTCCCATTGCAGAAACTGAAGAAGAATTAGAAGCTTATATGAAATAGCCTTATGCTCAAACTAAAGGAGGATGAAACAAGAAAAAAAAGAAGTGTTAGGAAAACTGCTTACAAAAACTGCAATTCTTTTCTTTCTTGATAATAGTTGTCATTTTATGTAAACAACCAATAATATAACCACAATAATTTTTCAAAATATTTTTAAATTTCTAATCATATTATAATAAATATATTAAAAATTTACAAAAAATTTTAATCCTTTTAACAATATTTTAGAATTATATAATTAATATTATGTAATAAGATATTTTACGATAGCTTACTTCAGAAGGGATTTGTAGAAAATCAGGATGATGAATTTCTTCAATGCTTATTATAGTTTCATTTTTCAAGTAATAATAAAAGGAGACTGCTTCAACAAATTCTTGAAGACCTGTAAATAACCTATTAATACAGAGTAACTTATTTTTATCTATATTACTTCATAGCATAGTGATTTTATAAACAATTACTAAAATTTAAGCATTTTACACATATGTATACATATTTAAAATCTTCATTTGGGTCAATCTTTATTAAAGCTTACTAATTAATATACAATCGATTTTCCTCTCAGTTACATAAATGAGGCTGAAATATTGGAAAACAAGAAAAACATTTTTAATAACTCAGAACAAAAAAATTATTGTTTTCAAAAATTTAGTCCAGATTTATTAATTTCAAAAACAAAATAAATAAGATATATGTATATATATTTATTTATATACATCCATTGTTATATAAATTAGCACACTAAGAAGGAATAGTCAGAATCAATTGAAATTTTACATGTATGCTTGAAATACTGATATAAGTGATTAAAAAATGAAAACAGAAAGATCATTTATTACAGGTAACCACATAAGGTCTGCTCATTTGGCCAACTCTAGATTAAATACACAATGCAATAATGTTGAGTACTTAAACATATCAGTTTCATAGGTGACATCTCATACCTTAGTTGTTGTAAGCACAATTCTATTTTGACCAAATTATCCTATACTGCTTTTGTGTTGTAAATAGGGATTGCAATATCGGACCAAAAGTTCAATACCGGTATTCAATATTTTTTAGATCTTAATACCGGGATACCGGTAGTAGAAATTTTAGAGAAAAGAAAGAAAACACAGGTGTTTTTTGTTTTATTTGAGAGTTTTATTAGATAATGTAAATATCACAAAAAAAATGTGTAATTTATAAATTATAATAGTATATAAAGAATCACAAAAAGTAAAGGAACATCTTATTTATTTAACTCACAAAAAAGTGTAAATATCACTATTCAGTCTGTGGTACTATTAAAATTTTGAAATGTGATCTTAAACTACTTAATGCATTAATTGTACATTAATTGTCTTGTTCAGGCTTAATTGTCATTAAGCCTGGAACGTAATTTTGTGCAAAAGTTATCAGCAGTCGAAAACGTTCTTTCAGCATCTTGATTTGGCAAACTACCTAATGCTGTCATTTTACTTATAATTTCACCCAAATTAACTTTTTTTTTTTTTCCAAAATAATCTAAAATCCCTGATGGCTTGGGCTTAGAAACTGTGCTTAAGTTTGTATCTTCATTGCAATTAGATTCTTTCCTCTTTAAGAAATTTGTATCATGTTTCGTTTTTAAATGTGTATGGAGTCGCTTGTACTTCCTCCATTCACTTTAATAACTCTTGGACATTTTTACATTGTACCACCATATTCTCTTCGTCATATAAATAATGAAACCAAACCGAAGTATAATCAAGTGATTTTTTATGTTCTTTAAAGTTATTCTTATTAATTATTGTGGGATATTATTTATGAGTATATATATATAATAAATCTGAAAAATATTTTGAACTCTAAAGTATGATATGCAAATACAATGTGAATAACAAACTCACCAATTTAAAAAATATCGAAATATTACACACTTTCTTCACAACTACAGCCTAGTTTTCAGATAAGAATACACAGACAAGAATAAGAATTCTAAATTTCTAGTAATTACCAAAAAACCGGTATTTAAACTTGTGAATACCGGTATTACAAAGCTCAAAATATCGGTATTCAGTATTGCAATCCCTAGTTGTAAACAATGGCATCCTAAAGCCTCACATCTAAATATGGATGCAGTGTGCCATTTCAACACACTGCTCCTGATGCTTCAATGCTATCTGCTTTGATGGTTTGCTGTTATCAATGCTAAACAGTACATATCAATAAGGCTTTCACCTTAAAACATAGAGAGATGATGATGGGAAACTACCAGAAGTACCCAAAATAATAGCTGCTGTTCTCACAAATGATCATCAGTTGGATGTCTTATAGGATACAGGATTAATTATCACTTACAGGATGCATGGATATGGGGCATCTATATATTGTATTGTCTATGTACAGACAAACATGCAATCTATAGCAGATGTACATGGCGTTCTATGGCCTTACTTAATGCACAATCTTACTGCAATTTTAAAATTTTTGTGTGTGTAGTACTTTACACAAATCTTAATACCAAGTTTCATAACAGTCCATCGACTCTTTCTAATTTTCTGGTAATGATTACATAAACATTATTGGATATTGTTTTTAAAATAATGCTAGAAAGTTTAAGTTTTCTTTTAAGAGATTTGATGAACAATGCTTTATTTTTTAATTCACAATTTTTTCTTGATTAAATGCCAGATGCATTGATGTAAGGCCAGATAAATTAGGTTCTTAGAATACAAAAAAATCACTTTTACACCTCAGAAATATAAACGAGTCACTGTCTTTTCCTATGTGAATAATTCAATTATCACATTTTTAAAATTTTATGGGTCAATAGAAAAATATTTAACAATAGATGTTAAAATATAATATGTGATGCTCTAACATTTGACTTACCTGGACTGAAGGCTCTTATAAATTTATGAAGCTCTCTTTTTGTAAGTTCTGATGATATCCCCTTAATAACATCATTATAAAGATTATTTAGTCGGGTTGCAGCTTCTTGCAAAATTTCATTCTTGTTTTTATCACTGTAAAATCAAAATTTAAAAAAACAATTTTTACTTTTTTAAATTTAAGTTATAAAATAGTGTATAAAGCTTAATTTTTAATCATTGATAAGAAAATGTCTTTAAATTTGTTATTAATTTTCAATTAAAAATGAATGTTCTGGTATTTAAAAAAACTATTTAATGTATGTAATGGTAATTTTAAAAAATTTAGTACACAATAACAATAAACAGAAACTGCAAATCTCAAATATATGAAATTTAAGGAAGTTAAAATAATCCTATATATTTCATTAGTTTTGAAATTTACTAAAAGAGAACGTATTGGAAAGTATTTTGAAAATATTGGATTCAAAATATATTTTGTAAAATAGTTACTATTCCATGAAAAAAAAAATAAGAAAAATCTTCATAAATTTTCATTATATATAATTTTGGAATATACTACTGAAAAAGTTAAATGTAAATCCTTGAATTAAATATGTTATAATATAATGAAGGCTCTTTAATTATGAGATTACAATAACATAAGCAAATAATCCTTAAAAAAATATTGATACATGTTACAGTATATTTTTTTAGACACACCTTTGATTTCATTGAATTCAAGGATATTGTTTAATTAAATAATTAACATACTATGGTACCTAAAGGTACATTTATAATTAAAATATTTAAAATGATCAAATTGTTGAAGTCAAATACATACAAATTTTAAAAACATCACCTTGATACTCTATGTAAAAGGAAAATAATTCTTTTGCTTTCAATAGTTAAATCTCTGCTTTTCTTTATAAGTCTTTCATATTTGTCATATTTAGTGTCTAACTCTATTTGATAATTTCTGAATAGTTTAACCACGGGAGAATTGTCTTCAGTAAAAGGTGTTGTATCATCGTTTCTTTTTTTAGCATCACCTGAAAATCATATATGTAATATTCAGAAATATTTAGAGACATTCTTATTAAATAAAATGTATTTAAGAATTGATAAAAAAAAAATATTACTGAAAATTTTATGATTTGAAATGGATTATAAATTTGTAAAATACTTTTAATATAAAATGCCCATTATTATAAAAATATTAAATTAAAAATACTTTTAATAGCATCGTAATGTTTATAATATAGACAAATTAACATATAAAATGACATAAAATATGAAAGTATATGATTTAATCCTCATGTTTTGCATCAAAGCCAATTCTCAAGAATTTTCTAGAGCTAACATTTATATTTTTTTTAAATATATATATATATATATATATACATATTATGATTTTTATACAAAGCACAATTTATTTTTTAAAAAAAAGAACAATTCCTCATAAATTTTGAAGGCAACAATGACCAAATTCCATTTGAGCGGTAGCAGAACACTTATAGACACAATGACTGGACACTTATACTAACAATAAATATGATATAGGCTGCCCAATATTGTCAGACTTCATGTGATAATGAGTTATACCCTGCAATAAAGTCCTGCCAAATAATAAAAGTGACTCAATTTCTATATGCAAAAGGGTATACTGCTGCCAAAATTCATAAAGTATGATGTGCTATTTATGGGTATCTAATAATGAGTTAAGGAAAAGTATAGCAATTGTATAGTTTTCGTTCTATCTGGACAAAACAGTTTAATTGCCCTTCCTTATAACTCCATTATTTCTTTCATCTGAAGTTGTGGCTTCCTTATCAAAATTTTGCCCATTGTAATATGTTAAATCGTCAGAGTTAAAATGGCTGAACTCTCGAGCAGAAGAATTCAATACAACTTGTCTAGTTGTATCAATAGTGATTATTAGTGAATGGTAACTACATGGAAAAATTATCATAGTATATATGTATATAGATTATAAAAAGAATTTTGTTTATATTGTTTTGTTACTTTATAATCAGCATTTTATTTAAAATATGCCTTATTTCAAATGTTCGAATAAAACTATAACATAATTTTATAGTTGAATTTTTTTATTCACTATTTCAAAATTTAATGTCCTTTTTTATGAAGAACTAGAAACATTTTTTTAATGCATTCAGAAACTTAAATCAGAGACACAGCAAAACACAAATGGTTAACATTTGAAATAAATAAATAACATAATAAAAACAGTAGCATTGCAATACTTCTCTTAACAGAATGCTATTTACTTATTTCCCAGTCCTCTGTTTTATTTTGCTAGGCTAGATTTTTTTTTTTTTCTATAATTAATTATATATGGTTTGAAAAAAATTATTTTTCTCTTATACAATAATTATCATTGAATGCTACATTGGAGATCTATATTTTTTTTAAAAAAAACTTTCGAACAAATAATGTGAATGTTCACTTTTTTCTCTCACTCGAATAAATTTCAATACAATCATCATTTTGCCATAAAGTTTCGTTTTATCCAATATATTATTACAGTAACTTATTTAATTTTAAAGACATCAATTCATAAAAAAATAATGTTTAATAAAAGTTAAACTTTATCTATTAATATTAAGTTCATCGTAAAAATTAAATTATTTTTTATTCACCGTAATTATCAAAATTAAATCTTAATGTCAAAGTACGATTTTGAAAATATTTTATTAAAGAAATTTTCAATAAAAAGTATTATTATAATTATATTAATTTAAATAAATAATTCCATTACATACTCAACCGCCCCTGATTACTCATGATAAAATCCGAATTAGATTCAATATATAATCGACTTGACTAAAAAATACTGTTTATAAACATCAAAAAACCACAACAAAAATAAAATAGAACTTCACATAAACCTGTGAACAGTTAGATGTTCCTTTCATGAGTATGGTAACCCTACGAATTCTGCAATCATGTGACGAAGGCTTATAAGTTTGAAAGCACCGATAGTCATTACATGAATTAGAGATGGGCAAAATCGTTATTTTGAATGAACCGTGCATTTTGGACGGTCTCTTTAATGATCCATTCCTTGTTTCGTTTTATAATTCTATTACAACAATGGTTTATTCCCTACTACTATTAAATTGAATAAAGAGGTCAAGTTCCTAAACCTAAGCGTTCATCTTCTCAATGGTATGTGATGTGATAAAGGTAGGAAAAAAAAAAAAAGTCAGAATGAATAGATATTAGTAATCATATGAATTGGAAAAATGTAAAAGATTGGTGATAAAAATGCAACATGGAATTTGCGATCAGTGAAGAGCGCTGAACGATGGAGCAGAAAAATATAATTCAAACAATAAGATAGTGTAAATAAAAGAATAAAATCAACTGCAATAACCGAAGAACTTGAAGGAAGTTAAGGTCAGTAGGGAAAAAAAGCAAATTGGAGTGCAGCGAAATGAATTATAACGATCAAAAGGCTCATTTTGGAGTCAAGGTCAAGGGTAGAAAAAATAGGTTGGTGAAGATCAAACTATTACTGTCAGTTAGTTTAGGTAATAAATCTTACAGAGCCGAGAAGAGTAGGCGAAGAAGTAAACTATATGAAAAGCTATGGATGAAGAAAGAAGAAGAAAAAAACAAAAAAAAACAAAAACACTGGAATAAAAATTTGGAATGTATGCGAATCATTATTGGAAGAAAGAAGTGAACAGGAAATTATGGTGGTTTACGGCTTCGATTCCATTGAGAATTAGAGTAAGGATACTTGTATTTTCCATTGAATGGCTTGAAAATAGTTTGTGCCTTGAGGAGTGGGTTTTTGTGGGTAACGATAGTATTAAGACATTTCTAAAAAGTTTTCTATTATAGTTGTCAATAGAATCAATATTTTTAAATCTTGATGGATTGTACAGTTACCGATAAACCAGGGTTGCACCAGTGATGATACGAAGTTTGTTCAGAATAATTTGTACAGATTTTTAGATTGGTTAGATTAGATTTTGCAGCTAGACATCAGATTGCGGCAGCGTATAAAAGTTAGGCCTAAGAACTTGTTTGTAGAGAAAGAATTTTGTTTGACAAAGCTAATTTAGAATATTTATTGATGAATGGCATGGTTTATTCCCAGTAACATGATCAGATCAAATCCCCTCCGACCTTAAGTTTGGCGATTTATTTCTGAATAATTTAATTCTTATCATATTTTTTTCAGTAATTATTTTTTATAAGATTTTAATTAGAAGCCTTTATAAAAATCTTAATTACATCATATTATATTTTTTTCATCAGATAATTCATTTTTTAAAAAAAAAATATATAGTTGATGACAATTATTTGAAAAGGGCTTTATTAACAGTCAAAGTATCATTTCTTATGAACTGTTGTGTCAATTAATATGTCATAAATTATTATAATATATGCATTTATTATATTATATTATTAAAATGTCAATAATGTGCCATATAGACCTATAGTGGTCTGAATAACCGAATGAAATTATTGAATACGTTCGTTATTCCACTTGTTGGTCATTTAACAAAGTTCTTTAACAGCGTCAGCTGCCACGCCCTTGTATCTGGATGTGAGGCATGTAGAGATAAGTTAATCTTTGAAGAAAATTATGTCATATATTACTCCACGAAAGTTAACGTGTAGTGGGGATTAAGGCATGGCCTTCATTTATACGGAGAGTATACACACACACATACATTTTAGGTATGTTGGAGAATTTTGGGCCTGAAGTGGCCTTAAACTCTTGTCTTGCAAAGTAAGGTTCATTGACAGATACAAGAAGTGACATATAAGACAAGCGAATTTAGATTCCGTTCACTTAAAGATTAATACAAAGATTTAATAAAGAACAATAATCGGTTAAGAAAAATGACTTTTACAATTAAGAAGTAAAAAAAAAAAATAAAGTAAAGGAATCCATCAGTAGATGGGGCAACCGCTGCGAAAAACGATGACTAAAGTAACAGATCAGGCTCGAACCTACAATCTTACGAGTGCAAGAACGCCGCGCTTGACATCTGAGCCTGACCGTCTACTGCTCACGTTTATGATTAGTTTGTTGTCAAGGAATGTCTTGATAAATGGATACAAAATACGAAGACAGGAGTTGTATTTGCATTTAATATGATAGTTTAGTTTTGCTATCAAGGAAGATATCCAAATATTTTGCGTTATTAGAGCAATTAATTGTTTTTAATCAAACAATTAACCGAGAGAAATAGCGGGCTGTAGAATTCTTCTCCACGTGAAGAGTTCCGGTTCGGTTTTGTCGACATTAATTTTAATTTTCCACCTGGTAAACTAAGCTTCGAGATAAGAGAAATAAACAGAAAAAATGTTTTTAGATTTTTAATGTTTACTATATATGTTAAAATATTTTTTTCCGAAAAATGAACTGGAATATTATATGGTCATTTTTTCAACCTCTAATTGTTGATTAATACTGAGATCTCCGGCCATGTAGCGTTCTCCTGCTTCTTCATTGTTAGATGTTGAAGCATAACAGTGATCTCGTAATCTTTGAGTAAATAAGAAATAAAAGAAGATTAAATGTTCTTTTTTTTTTTTTTAAAAATATTTATTTATTTATTACAAATATTTTAAGAGTGCTCAAATATGATTAAATATTTAACGTTAATTTAAAAAAATTTGAAATTAAATAAAAGAAAAAAGAAACAAAATTAAATTAAAAATAAAAAGAATTAAAGTGTAGATAGTGATGAAATTAGTGCATATAATTGAAAAATAAAATAGAATGAGCAACGCTCAAATCAGAAGGAAAATAGCTTGGAAGAAAAGCGAACTTTTTTTCGTCTAGACCAGGGGACTCCAAACTTCCAGCCTTTACAGTCCAGCCACATTGTTTACTCCAGTAAGTACCAAGGGCCAAAACCATTTTAATTTTTGCCATTATCTATAATTTCTAAACTAGTCGCCGAGTACGCTCTGAGCGAGCATACACTTGCTAAATTGAAGTTTAGAGAGTTATAAGAAGTCTTCCACTGATGCAATTTGATAATTTACATAAATTTGCTTGTGGGCTGTTTTCTGTTTTGGTGCTACTTACTTGTGTGAGAAAACATTCTCCAAAATGAAGTACACAAAGAATGTTTACAGATCTCAGTTAACCGATGAGCATCTTAAATCTCTTTTAATAATTGGTACAAGTAAAATTGATCCACAACTACATCACTTTTTACCGAGGAACTACCATAACTACCGAGGGTAACCGCGGGATGTTCACTAGTTTATGCTTAAGTTACATTTTCTGCGTATTATGCATGTCATTAAGTTTTACATAGCAAGTCAATAAAACCGAGTTATTATCATTTTGGTGTTTTTTTATCCAACTTATTACAGTAACAATAAGCTAAGCGCTGTCGCGGGCCGGATTTGGCCCGCGTGCCGTAGTTTGGAGACCCCTGGTCTAGACAGTGGGAGATGGGGAAGGGGGGTAATAAATCAGTCAGAGCAGGATAAATGGATAAAACAGAGGAGCAATACTTGGGTGTAGCGCATTCAAAGGATAAAATGGTCAGGATTAGAAATTAATTAAAAATTAGAAGTCTGCGAGGTCTTTTGCTATGTTTGAGGAAAGAAATATCAGAATCGTAATTTTGTAGAGTATTTGAAATTGGGTTATTGATGTTTCGCATATCATTATAGAATTTATTAGAAATTTGTGGACAAATTTCTCGATTCTAAGTTTAAGACAATTTGTTCACAAAATGCTAATAAATTCTATAATGATATGCGAAACATCAATAACCCAATTTTAAATACTCTTAATGTCATTGTTATGAAAGCACCAGGGTGAATTTGTTAACTAAAATTTCTAAAATTTTTGTTCTCGAGCCTTTGAATGATTTTAAAATTAACACGTGCGACAGAACCCCAAACTGGGCTTGCACAACTTAATACTGGACAAAGATAAAATAGACATATTAATATTTTTTTGAGGTTAAAGCAGATTCAATTGATTAAAGGATAGAGAATTCTAAACTAAGTACTGAATTTATTTCTAAGATTATACATATGCGATTTGTAGTTAACTTTACTATCCAGAATAATTCCGAAGTACTTAGTTTCGTTAGTTAGTTTCCTTAGACCATGTTATATAGTTACTTTAATATTAGGAGTGTTATAGGAATCTTTGCAAATGAAAATATCTGCTTTAGAAATAACTGCTAAGAAACTGTTGTTGAAGGCTGCTAGCTAAAACCTCAGCTTTTTAACTGACAGTGGTGGCTAGCGAATTGTTTGAGCCTAGAGTTCTCATGTGAGTACGTTTAAGTTTAAAAGCTCAGGGATAAGACCACAAAGAGCCATCTTCACAGTTTACAGGTGTCTGTCCCAAGTTTCATAATTATAAAAACCAGTAGCTCGTCTCAGTAAAACCTGCAAGTGATTATAATTAGTTTTACTTTGAAGATCGGGAAAGATTTGTCATGTTTTATGTGCATGATTACGGTCAGTGATTAAAGTTTTGGTGTGCGAAGGAAAATAGTTGCGGTTGTTAGTAACAATTTGTTTCGAGACGACGCTGTAAGTATCATTAATTATTTTAGTGAGATTTTCAGTAGCGTTACACAATTCAGTAGCATTATTAAGTTCAAATTTATTGTGTAAACTATGGAATAGTATAAGCATATTGTTATTTCAAACTAAATTTTAAAATTATCCACCGAAAATCTGTTTATTCAATTCTATCAGGATAATGATTCTAAGTACACTGTCTTGAATGTTCGATTGCAGTTTATTTATTTATTAATAATATTATTTTTTGTAATTTTGAATAACTTATTAAATTCTTTATCGGTCACCAGATTTAGATTCAATAGAACCAATCTGATTATTATTTGAAAATAGAACTTGAAAACATAAGATTTTTTCAAAGCAGCAGGAAAAATCTGTAATAAATTAAATAACCATCCCCCCTTCCCCAGAAATAAAAGAGTACTTAAATTTACTAAACAAATTAGTTCGAATCTACATAAAAAAAAATTAAAATATTATGTGAAAAGATTTGTGATTACCATTAATCCTTTCACCATGTAATATAGCATTTTTAATAAATTTAATCTAAATTATTAAAAAACTTTTCAAAAATTGTTATCATATGTTAAAATGATACTGCCGTTTGAAATTAATTAATTTTAATTACTTAATTTTGCTTTTTTTGATGTTAAAAAAAAGCAAACATTTATGCTTGTTTTTAACGAATTTACACCAGTCGATGTACCATAATTTTCACATCAATGATAAAATATATATATATCTTTCAAATAAATTTTAATACTTTTATTTTTAAAAAAGTCAGTTAAAAAATATTTTCAAATGAATTTCAGTTTTTTTTATCCTCAATTTATTAACTTTTTTTCTTTTTTTTATTTATCGTTTTGTGAAATTGTGAAAGAATTGAGATTACATTGTATGGCAACGTATGAATTAATTGTATTCTAAAAATTGATTTTAACTTGTTTTTCGTATGCTCAACAGTTTCGTTCCTGATTTTAAAAGAAAAAAATTTTCAGATTTTTAAAGCTATTATTTTTATTTGTCTCGGAAATAATATTCTGCTGTTTCTATTTAAAACTTGGCAAAACTGGTGATTATAATAAAATAATTTCAACTATCATTTTATTCCTACAAATATTTTTGAAAGAAATTCCGAAACTCAATAAAAAAATTTAACAATTTTTTCCTGTAAGTTGAAGGAAATTTTTACAGAACTTATTTTATCGGATAGGAATTGAATTTCTTCAGAAAAGTAGAATCCAAAAGAAACGGATATATATTATCAAAAATTTAAAAAGAGTAAAAACATTATTCTTAAAAAAAAAATATATAAGATATGAGATTGCTACTAATATTTTAAGAAAGGTAAGAATATTCTTAATTAACTTTATGTAAAATACAAAAATTTAAAGCTATTGAAATTAAAGTAGTTACTCGATCAGAAGCATCTTTTGAGACTATATAATTTTGCATTTATTGATTAACAGTATTTGTGAAATTGTAATTAATAACTGATTATTATAAGATTTTATTTGTGATTTTGAAATTGCAACTTAAAATATACATTAGTAATGCTCTTTACATGTACGTACTACTTAAGAAAATTAAGTAAAGTATTTTTCACATTTTAGTTTTATATATATATACTAGAAGACCCGGCCACGCGTTGCTGTGGCTTTCTTGTATTTCGTTCAATTATTAGATACTATAATTGGTATTGTTAAGGAAGTAATTGGTAAAGAATGATGAAAAGATCAAATTAAGCTTCAACGAATAGAAAATGTTTAATTTTTATTAATTTAATGAAAGATAATGTTGATTTTTAACACTGTTTTATAATTATTTTACCTAATTTAATTTTTAATAATCATTACTTTCATTTAACTAAGAACTAAGCGATGAACACTATTTCTTGTTAATCTGTCTTTCGTTAAAATAAATAAATTCGATGGTTTTTCCAATACGTGAGCATGCAACATACAGCTGCCCATGGGAGAAACACGGATTCTCCAAGTCCAAGCCACAAATAGCCGTTGTCTGCCCTTGCGACTTATTTATTGTCATCGCAAAAAGCCAAACGTATCGAAAATTGTAGACTTTTGAAAGGTATTGTAGATTCTGATGGTATCATAGGTAGGTACAGGACGACTTCGCCTTTAAACTTTCCAGTCAATATCGTTGCTTCAAGTACGTTTCCGGTAATTCTTCTGGTGACAAATCGTGTACCGTTGCATAATTTGGTATTTTAAGTTACACAATAGAATGATCGGTGAACCAATTTTCAGACGAAGATTGTGTGACGGCATTCCTGGCATATCCAGAGAATTTAAAAATTCAATCAGAAAATTGACGATCTGGTTTTCTTCAGCAATGGTGTCGATTGACTTAAAAGTTATCAGATTTTTTTGTTGTTGTTTGTTCCAACGCAGCTGGCAACCACTCAGACAATTGCCTTTAATGTCTTAAGGCAAGCGCTGCACAAACGTTACTCGCTTAGCACTACCCAGGAGGTGCATGTAACTTGAAGATAGCCACGGACGCGGAGTAACAATACCCCCCGCAACGCTCGACCGGGACCTACGGTTTAAAGTGGATTCCGAACCACTACAAACATTCATGGCACTGCCGGGACTCGAACCCGAAACCTGTGGTACCGAGCGCTAGCCACTCGGCCATTCAGCCCCTAAAAGTCATTAGATTGCCTGGCAATAAATTTTGTATTTGACAGTTAATTTCATCAACATCAACATTTTTTGCTGCCAAAATTTCACGATTACTGAGCCAATTATGGTCTAAGTGATTATTAAGAATATCCGGAAATACACTCTCAATTAATTCATTTTTGAATGAACAACAGAGCAGAAATTGTCTGGCAATTGGATGCATTGCATATTTTGATGTAGTCTGATTGTACCATTTCCAGTATCCAGTAATTGATTTGAAAATACTTGTTCCAATGGATCATTATGTAATTGTACTCGCATATTTATGGTCAATCGAAGTGTTTCAACGTTTTTCCATAAAAATGATTGTTTCAAACATGCGTTAATCTCATCAGCAAACGTAGAGCCAGGAATGACAGGTAATGTGGCCAAAAATTGATACGTTACAAAAACATGACAACTCAAAATCAAATCAATATTTTTGAAATTTCTAAGTTTGTATTTGTTTGTACTAACATTTTACAGGGAATAGACCCCTGGTAAATTTATATCTTTATTATTTTGTGCTAGTTTAAATACTGTCGACACAAAATTCTTTCAAAATTTGCATGTAACTCCAAGCTTAACATTTAAAATAAAAAATATTTATGTAGCTATAATCATTTCAGAGGTTTATTACCTGTAAACATTTATGAAAAACATAAATACATAGTTTTGTAGCATTTGGATCAAAATTACTTGTGTTATGGTGTTGCACATGAAAACAAAAAGCATAAAAATTCATTCTGAGAAAAAGCTAAAAACAACTTTTAATCAGAGATATTAATTTTAAAAATGCTGTAAATATATTAAAATGCCATTTAATTATCAAGTTCATAGTCTTATTTATTAAAAAATATAGTTTTATTTTCCCCCAAAGCTCTAAATATTTTCTGAGCTTTGTTTTGAAAAAAAGTTAAAATTTGCTCGACAAAATTTTTTTTACAACTTCCTCCTATTTGCAAAGGCTTTTTAATATGAAATGACCTGAATTTAAAATATCTAGCTTTTTTTGCAAATGTTTTGATTAAATATATTCAAAACCTTTGAATTTCACATAAAAATATCAACTTTAACTATTTTTTATACAATTTATTCTTTAAAATATGGATAAACATTGCAAAAATGTGATATTGTTGCAAAACTTGATAATTCAAAAATAAATAAAACATGAATAGTTTTTCCTTTGCAAGTATATTTATGCTGGGAATTTCCTTATGTAGGTGATATACTGTTTTCAAATTTATATCTTAATTATTTATACATTTTTGTATGCTTAAAGTTTGTCGACACAAACTTTTTTTTACAAATTTACAAAAATTCTAAGTTTAAAAACTGAAATAAAACTAATTTATGAATTTAGGTTAATTTCTATGTTCTATTCCTTTCATACATTTAAAGAAAACTTTTTACATGAAGTTTCAAAGCATTTAGAACAGAAATATTAGTATTATGGTGTTTTGAATGAATACAAAATGCATAAAAATTCAAATAAGAAATAATTAAAAACCAACTTTTAAATGTAAATAAAAACAAACGCACATACATAAAAATGCTATTGAGCTTTAAATTCTCCTTTATTAATATAAACACTTATTTATTTGTTTCGTTTCCTTCAAATAACTTCAATTTAAAAGTACCATTTATCAATTTTTCTTCGACAATATTCAAATCACTCAAATTTATAACTCAAATTCTTTTTTTTCAAATAACAAAAGTTTTTTAAAAAAAATGTCCTTGATTTTCAACTTGCAACTATTATAATACCTTATATAAAATTTTAATGTTATCATTATATCAAATAATTGCAGAGTTTACTTCATTTTCACACTTTTCAAAAAAATCCATTAAAATTCATCATATTTCTTTAAAATTATATTGTCTATATTATATTATCTTGCAGATCCCATTTCCTTTTAGAATTCTTAATGAAATAAAACACATGTTGACCAACTTTAAGCATAGAAAAGTTCAATGTTTTGATTCACAACTTTTCATTCAATATATTTTATTCCAATTCAAATTCAAATTTACAAAATGTGTTTTTTCTTCTTCACAAAAATGTTTTATTATTTTATGATGAAAGAAATCACAAAACAAATGGAAACGTTAATGAGCTTTAAATTCTCCTTTATTAATATAAACACTTATCTAGTTGTTTTGTTTTCTTTAAATAACTTCCAACTTAAAAGTACCATTTATCAATTTTTCTTCGACAATATTCAAATCACTCAAATTCTTTGTTTTTCAAATAACAAAAGTTTTTTTAAAAAAAAATGTCCTTTGATTTTCAACTTGCAACTATTATAATACCTTATATAAAATTTTAATGTTATCATTATATCAAATAATTGCAGAGTTTACTTCATTTTCACACTTCTCAAAAAATCCATAAAATTCATCATATTTATTTAAAATTATATTGTCTATATTATATTATCTTGCAGATCCCATTTCCTTTTAGAATTCTTAATGAAATAAACACATGTTGACAAACTTTAAGCATAGAAAAGTTCAATGTTTTGATTCACAACTTTTCATTCCATATATTTTATTTCAATTCAAATTCAAACTTAGAAAATAAAAAAATATTGATAATCAAATCAGGTAATACTTACATACATTTGATTTATTTCGCATAGAAATAATATAAATTTCATACAATATAATTTTTACAAAATTTAAAGTAGAACATAAAACAATAATATTCAGAACATGAGAATTTTGAGGTTATGTAGTACAGGCATCGAGACACGGCACCATCTAAAAATAGTCATTATATTGTTCGAAAAATGAAGCTACGAATTCCTCTAATTGCAGTATTGCAACCCTAAAGAAATTGGCGGAAAATTGGCGAAAATTCAGGGTTGCAAGATTGGCGCCTTCCTCAATGCTAGATTTTAACCGATTTTGCATTTAAATACAAAAAAAATCTGAATAAAAACTATCCTATGTCTCAAGTTGGAACAAAACACACATTTAAAAAAAAAAAAAAAGTTAAAATCGGATGGTTAGTTTCGGAGTTCATCGCGAACAAACATCGTGACACGGGAATTATATATAATAGATATCTATATTTTTTCATTTTAATAATTACATTTCAGTTAAAAAATTCTAAATAATTTTTACTTTCTACTAATGCAATTATAATTTGAATACTGATTGAGTAAGAAAGGGGCAACTAACAGGCTTAGAGGGCCGAGGCTCAAATCCGTTGGGTATTGTTAGTAGTAATTGTTTTCAGGAACGAGGAGCCTGTGGTGGTTAGGACAATATGTGTAAAATCTCTTCACATCGATCCTAACCTTTCTGGTGGGAGCTTCATGGCACGCAAATGCGGGGCAGCTCTCCCCCTCAAATTACTTTCTGAAGGCACTATTATCTCCAGTTCACTAATTGAGAGATTACATGTATATCAGGCCCACAGATGTTAAATAAAAAGAAAAATTCAGAAAGATTCAAACGGGCAAAAGGTATGTAGAGGATTTAAATAGAATAAAAATAATTTTTTAATTTTTAATAATATCAAACAAAAAATATGTGTAAATAAAAATTGAAAAAAAATTCCACAGTACCTGTTAAACATTTTTTCCTTCTAAATCGTTTTTATTTGACTAGCATTTTTAACAAGTAATTGATTCGACTGTTTCCTTCTTTAAATCGGATATTTACCTTTCCATAGCCAATAACAATGGACATTTCTTGAAGGAGTAACTGTTTGAAATAAAGCTGTTACTAAAAACTCCATATCTTTTTGAAAAAAAAAAAAAACCCAATTAAATTAGGATAGCACAATCGGCTAGTTTGTACAGGTAACACACTAGGAGAATATGTAATAATTTGGTCGCGCGTATGAGAGTTATAATTTGCCAAATAGAGATAAAATTATTGCATGGTAACCCACTTAAGTTTACGTCCTTTTGCTAGGTCACTTCAGTTCAAGTTTCTAAGAAAGTCGTTCGTTAATCCAAAGTTGTAGTGTTGAAATTTGTTTTAAATAATTTATTCTTAACTATATTTAAAAGTTAAGGAAAAATACAATCACTTTTAGATAGAAAAATAAATAAACTTAATTGAAAAGGCTTAAGGTAATTTTTACGTGTAATTTTTATTTCATCTATTATCAAATCAGCACTAAACTAAAAGAAAATTGTATTTACTTTAACTTCTACTTCCGCGGTTGCAGTTTTCGTTATTGATGGGTTGTGTGAATGCAACTCAAGTCACCTGACAAAGTTTGTTTTTCTGTATCGGATATAAATTTACTGTTGTATTCTGTAATTAATAGCTTAAAAGTATGAGTGGTAAAGATACTATACCCGTCTTCCCTTCACGAATGTATGAATTATTAATTTTTTTCTATGCTTATTTAGAAATATATTTACATAATATATTAATTTGGTTTCTTCGTGAATAGATTCAATTTAATTGGATTATACGAATAATTTTTATGGATAAGTTAATATGTTTTTTATTCATGGATTTTTCTTAAATAAAAATTCAAAATTTTGTGTTTTAAGTGAAATTTCTCCTCTTTTATTAAATGGTCGCATTAAAAATTGGTTCTTTAAAAAGTATAAAAATAATTCTCTCAGTTTTGATATTAGATATTAAAAATTTTGCATGAATAGCAGCTTATAAAAGGCTCCTACTTTGCAAGCAATTTAGTTTACTTTAAAATTTCAGATTTATTCTATAGATCTTTATTGCTAAATTTAATTAATTCATGTATTCAAAAATTTTTTTCTACAGCACATCCTCTACAGAAGTTTTCTTAAACATCTATAGAACAATTATGCTTTGATACTTAAAGTTTAGTATTTTATATTTGTGGTAAGTAATATAACCTTTATTATATGCAATTCTTTTCATGTATTTATAGGGCTATGACTGTAATGAAGGGACGTTTAAAAGCTGCTCAGAAAGGCCATGGGCTTCTGAAAAGAAAAGCTGATGCTTTGCAAATGAGATTTCGACAAATTTTGAAAAAGATAGTTGAGGTATGCAGATTTATCAATCTACTTAGTATTATTATTAATGAGTATCATGTTTTCATCAGTACTTGCATATTACCTGCTTCTCTATTCCAAAATAAAATCAAAAATAGGAAATCACTACTTCACCTTAAAGAGGCTTATTGCTGTTTGAAAATATTTTTTTGAAAAGGCTACAGTTTTACTTTTTTTTTTTTTTTCAGCTTTATTTAAATTTACTTTAATTTAATTCATTTTTGTATTTGTAAGTTCAACTCTAATAAGAGGATGAACATCAAATGGAGAATTCTTTTAAAAATAAATTTTCAGTTAAGCTATTTTTATAAAAATTGCAATTCAGAATTTGGAATTCCATCTTTTTTAATATGGAAGTTTTGCTGTCTGTTTTCAAAAACAAGGTCTTTGTCATTTTTGTACATTTCATACTTAAAAATTTGAGAAAATATTTGATTTAATAAAATTATTATTATTTAAAAAAGAATATTTTAATGAAAATATATGAAATATAATAACATTATTTAGAAATTTGTAATGTAGTAAATTTTCATCTTTTCAAATGGCAATATTGGTATATGTTAAATTTTAAATATCATCCATACTATTTATGCCTCCCTGATCTTATACTTTCCACAAGCTCTTTTTCTTATACAAAACCCTTTGTCATTTGATAAATTCAATCCCTTATCTATTTAATTCAAGGGAAAAACCATTTGATTCTGTTCTTGCTAATTCTTTCAGCATATATCTCTCTTTAGTCTGGAAAGTCTCACAAACCTATTAAAAATGTGAAAAACTGCATAGGTATTTATTTAACTTTGTAGATTTGATATAAAGAAGGTATTATTTGTAAAACAAGTAAAAACTCTTTGTTATGAGGCATGTGTACTAGGTGTTAGTTACCATTTATAGTAAAAATCAATGATAATGGATTCAAAAACTACAGTGTATTGCAATTTTAACATATTCTTTTAAATATTAACAGCAAAAGAAATGATAATTAATAGAAAAACTTGTTCTAAAATGAGTTTAAAGAGAAATAATCCCATTCAAATTGTAACCCCAATCTCATTAATTGTTCTTGTGTCACAGCATTCTTACAATAAGTTTTGAAAATTAAAGAAGCTATTATATAACAAAATAAATAATGAGAGCTTTTAATAGCAGCAATTCTCTGAAATTTAAAAACATGGTTCAGGTTATGGAATATTTGTAGCAATAAAAGTCAGATGGAAAGGAGGAAGAAGATATTGAAATAAATTTATAGAACTAAATAACAAATAATGAAGCATATGATTGTTATAAGTAATTGAATATTGTTACGGAGATAAGAAGAATTCAATGGCTAGGTCATGTAGAGAATGGAATCTAGCAAAATAACAAGAAGACTCCTTAAGGAAAACCTCAGCAGATCTAGACCTAGAGGAAGACCTACAATTAGTCGAGGAGGACTTGAAGACACTCAGTATTACTAACTGGAAACAAAGGGCAAAAAATCTTGAAAAGGTCTTTGCCCTTCAAGGCCCTGTAGCATCAATGATGATATAAAAAATAATACAGCATCAAAAGAGTGGAAAAGTCTTAACCTATAGAGAAAAACAAAATGATTTATAAATTAAAAAAAAAAAAAAAATGTATTAACCAATCATCAATAAAATTCATAGAAAACCAATAATTAATGAAACTGAATAAAAAATTTATCAAAATAGATGACAATATACATAAGAAATTATTACTAATTCATTTTTTTACCCTAGAAATTGTTTAAGAATGGCTAAAAACTAAAGAGATGAAATTTAAATCCTCTTTTTTTTAAAAAGAATTCATTAGTGAAGACATAATTTTTATTAAAGGTTTATTGGTTACAAAAGAAAGAACCAAACAGTAATGTATGTTGAAACCAAAAGAGTAAAGTGTTACTGTTTTTATAAGCTTTCTCTCTCAAGGAAACAAAATGCAAAAATTAAAAAAAAAAAAAAAAAGTAGTTTTAATTTACCTAATATTTAAGACAGTCAGCATAATATATTATTCTATTTTAAAAAAACTTCATATTTCTAATAAATGATTCTACTTGGAATGCACTTCTTTGATTTTAGGTGTGCAAAATAAAGTAAGTAGATATACAGAAACTACATTTGTTAAGCTGACTATTTTGATTTGTGATGAATTAATTTAATTTGTGAATGATTAGAACAACCAAATGTAAAATAAAATATGTGAAACTAAATGTGTGTATAAATGCCATTTGCATTTATAAAATTAATTACAAATAAAAAATTTACATTGTTTTGCTATATTTTTTCTGGATTATATGTATAGGTAAATTATAGGAAAAAATATCTCTTGAATTGATATTATAAAATACTGTATGTGAATGAACTATTTATATTGGTGAAATAAGAATTTTGATATATTTTTAACTAATTATATTTTAGAAATGTATCTTATTAAACAACTTTCACATAAATTTTATAAAGAAACTTTTTTGTGTAAAAGACTACTGCTTTTGAATAAATATGAATTATTCGAATGAGAATAATTGAATTTCAATATATTGAAATTCAAAATGTATATTTTGGTGTAGATGCATTTTATATTTTTCTTTTAATTTATGTATATTTAGGGTCTTAATATACTTTAACCTTAAAAAAAATTTTTTTTTTTTTTAATTATTTAAAAAAATTCAATCAAAAAAATTCAAATTATTGCCTGCTCTATATGTCTTGATGAACATTGCTATGGAAATGTATTGTAAGCATGTAAATAATTGTTATTGATTATTATTATTATTTATTAAATATGTTCAATTTGATTTTTTTTATTGAAATGTCTTTCTGTAAAAATATACCATATATATATATATGCGAAAAATAATAAATATACCTTATTAATTATAATGTAAAAATATACCAATATATATATATATACCAAATCATTATATTATGCAAAAATTAGGCAAGTTTATGTTAGAATCGAATATTTCTTGAATTACTAATAAAGTAAAAAGAATATCAGTAAATGAAAAGAAAATGGGCCTTAAATCTAAAGTTATAGTTGAATTCAATCTTGGCTCTTATGTTGTGAACTTGGATATTTATTTCTGTGTTACATTAGCAATTCATTTGTACATTTTTGCTGTCTGTATTGCTTGCTTAGAAGTGCCCTTTACTTACTTGTTAGAGCTCTAATGAAACTCTGATTTTGAAAATAAATTGTTTTATTTCGCTGGAAGTTATAAGTAAAAAATAACGAGCTCTAAATTTTTTAATTAATAATTTAAAAATATGAATAATCTAACTTTATTTTTCAAATAATTTGTTTTCCCTTCTCAGACTAAGTCTCTGATGGGTGATGTCATGAAAGAGGCAGCATTTTCTCTAGCTGAAGCTAAATTTACTACTGGGGATTTCAACCATATTGTCTTGCAAAATGTTACAAAAGCTCAGATTAAAGTACGAAGCAAAAAAGACAATGTTGCTGGTATGTTACAATGATATATTTTCTTTCTATTATAATTACTGGACCATTTTTATAAGAAATTTTTAATTTTTATCCAAATAAAAAAGATTAAAGTTAGGTATATTTATAGAGGGGAAAAATTGTTTGCATATTTTTTTTGTTGCTTTAAATGTTGGTTTGAAGATTTTATTTATTCTTAAATCAATTATTTTAGATTTTTAATTCACTCAAATTATCATAAAAAAATTATTTGTATTCTTTTAAATTTGCTGTTTCTTATCCCACTTTTTCGACAGCAACATCTTACTAAGTCCATGAACGAATGTTCTCAAATAATGAAAAATTTCATAAACTGATGAGTCATGGTAAAGGGTAAAAATACACCTTTTTTTTTTTTCCTTTGACCTTGCAACATAAAGACATGGGACACCCAAAGGAAGGAATCTGTCTTTACCCCTCCCAATTATATCTCTGGATACTGGGTACCCATTTTAGTCACCTTTTACAATATATTTGGGTTACAATGGGGCTATTCTAATCTTGACCCACACAGGGTTCTTTTAAATTTAGAATATATGAATAAAAACAGTTAATATAAATGCCTTTTTTACTTATTAACAGTAATCAAACATTAATGTACTTATTTTCATATAACTTTTGATATTTTTTAATGTAATAAATTTATTTTGTTCTGTTTAATTCTTAATAAATTAAATTTTTTTTTTTTTAAATTATGCAACATTAATTTATGAATCTTATCTATGCCTTATTATTATATTATCTATTTATTTTACTTTTTTGAAAATAAAAAATGCTTTTTTCAGGTGTGAATCTTCCCGTGTTTGAAAGTTTTCAGAATGGAGTTGACAGTAAGAAAGTTTTCTCCTTATTTGTTTAAAAAAAAAAAAAAAGCCCTTTTATTATTTATTCATTATTATTGAATAAAATCATAGGATTTTTATATATTTCAATTCTAGATTTTAAAATGTTAATATAAAGTATATTGAAATAAGTCATTCAATTTAAATAAAATTTGTTCAATATGAATCTAAAGTTGGAAATTGTATTTTTTTTTTTTTTTTTTTTTACTATTTTTTTTAATGCTAAATAGATTTTCTTTTAAAAGTCCTGACATTTGAAATAATAATTTTAAAAGAATGTTTAAAATTGTCTTTTATAATTAAAACACTTTAACAATATTTAATTTTTTAATAAAATTTTTAATGTAGTAATAGATTTATATTAATTGAAGTGATCTATATAAATTAAAAGCAATGTTATATATTATAGATACAAAAAACTAAACTCTACAATTTCATAGTTTGTTCTTATTAGCAGATCTTATTGTTAGATTGATAGTTGTAGATACATAGTCTGTTGTTTTTGTAGTGCTAGGTGAAATTTTGTTTTTCACATTTTGACTGTTGTTAAAAAACAAATCATTTCATTCCAAGACATTGAATAGAAAATGCTAATGAGTGAAATACTACAAAATTAGCTTTAAAAAACTAAAAAAAATTAACAAGCTGAAGAAGAAGGGAAAAAAAATTACTAAAAATAAAACAGCAATGAAACAAATATATATGTATATATATATATATATATTACACACACAATAAATGTTGCTCTAAATGAATTAATAAATTGATATAGAACTTAAATTATATTTAAATTCTTATATATATATATACTCAGATTTAGGAATGGTGAAGCTTTGCCAAATCTCCTAGTAGAATAAGCAAGTTAAAAAACTATTTTGATATTTTTGATCTAAAGGTATGTTGATTTTTAAAATATGATTATAAAACAGTTATTGAATTAAAATTGTCATTGGCATATTGTGAATTAGATGTTTATTATTATTAATTCATTGATTTAAAAAATAAACAATTATTATTTCTCTTTTAGCATATGAATTGGCTGGTTTGGCCAGAGGTGGTCAACAGCTTGCGAAGTTGAAGAAGAACTATGCCAAGGCTGTTCATTTACTCGTCGATTTAGCATCACTCCAAACATCTTTTATCACTTTAGATGAAGTGATTAAGGTCACAAATAGGAGGGTCAATGCATTGGAGCATGGTAAATATTTATTAATAACTTTCTTAAAATAAATTTAGTTGCATTATGTTAGATAGATAGACTTGACTAGACTTAGTGCTTTGAGATGTATGTTCACTGATGCTGCATCTCAATTTATCCAAATACTTTTAAAATACTACCTATAACAGAATTTGACAAAAGTGAACATTAAAGTTTTATAAAGGAACTACTCTAAAACTCGAAATTCTTGACTTCATTGCCTATGATGGATTACAAATTCAATTTTCAAAGAAAGTAACCTTTGCACATAATTTCTTGCAACCAAAGGATAAATAAAATGGGTCAATAACTGCAAAAAATTGCAGATCAAATAGACCATAATATTTTAGCAGTCAAAGGATGTTTAAAAAATATGAAGTACAACTAGTACTCAAAATAAAAAGTGTATAAAAATAATAATCCTCAATAATAATAATAATTTTTTAATATTATCCAAACTATAATCTTATTTCTAGGAATTTTTAGTAGAATAATAAGATTTTTTTATTTAAAAATGTATTTATTTTGTTATTGCTAGAACTTTCAAACTGAGATACAACATGTATTTATTCTTTAATTGATAAGTACCGATAATTTTTAATTTATTTGATCTTTTTTCCTACTCTTATTCTTTTTGATGCACTTATCCCTAATACTTTTAAATCTGTTTGTTTCTTTGACTTATTTTTCTGTATTTTCATTTCATTATCAAAAGCAATATTTACTTATTTTATTATTTTTAAAATGATCACATGTATGTTTTTTTCAATAATGTAAACTTTAGAATTAATGTGAGCAACATATTATATAGCTATAATTTATGAAACATTTGTAATGTGGAATGTAATATAAGTTAAACAGTTATTTATCTGTCAAGAGACCTGGACCTTAATTCAAAAACAGGAGAGAAGATGTTGATAGTCTGGAAAAGGAAGATAAAAGCTATATTTGGGCCTATCGGAGAGTGTGATGTTTGGAGGAGGCATTACAATCAAGAAATTGCAAATTGTTTGAAAAAAAGGATATCATAAATTATATAAAGGCAAAGAGATTTCAATGACTAGGACACATAGAGAGAATGGACGATGGCAGATGCACAAAGAAGATTTTCAAGGGAAATTGCCAAGCCAAAAGAGACGGATTGATGAAGTAAAGAATCTGAAGAACCTATAGATCACAAATTAGAAAACCAAAGCTTGAGATAGACGACTTTTGGTGTATTGTTAGGGAGGCCATGGTCCAACGTGAATTGTGCCAGATAGTTAGTAATATAAGTTTTTTTAAGATGTTCTTTTATTATGGATCCAAGATAGCTTTTATAATCTTCAGTGCAGAGAAAAGTCTCTCGACACTTACTTGGGTTTTTTTTTTTTTGGTAAACTAGTAACTACTGGTTGTATTATTGAAGAATACAATTGAATTCAACCCTTAATATTCAATTTTAAAATGAATTGATAGAATTTCTTGGAAAACAGAAATTTTATATAAGAGTATCAAAAGTCGAATTTTTAAACCTACTCTCAACTCCCAACTCTTTGTTCCCGATTGCAGCTCTTTTCATCTCTGATGAAAGGTCTAGTGTCCATGGAAAAAAAAAAAAAGAAAAAAATTATTAACCCCGAATTACATCTCACTCGGATGTGGACCTGAAAATTCTAGCACCATCTAGTTGCAAATGTATTCTACAATATTATTGTTCTGATATTGATAATTTACATTTAATATATCATAAATTATTCAGTTATAATAAGTTTATATTAATTAACTACACTAATTAATAATCACACTTATTCTAATATTTATATATTTTTCTTTTTCTGTTAAAAAAAAAATAGATTAAACAATTTAAATGTTTTATGATTTGAAATGCTAACTAACAAAAGGTTATATTTTTAAATATCTTAAAAATGTTTTTGGTTTATTATATAACTTTTTCAGAAATGTCTATTGTTTACAGCTGTTGTGCATTACTGAATTTAATTTTATATATAAATATTTACTATTGATTTTTATTAATATAATTAACTTTGCAGTTGTTATTCCAAAGATTGAAAGAACTATTGCTTACATCACATCAGAATTGGATGAGAGAGAGCGAGAAGAATTTTATAGGTGAGATGTAATTCTTAATTTCGATGTTAAAGCTTTATTATTTAATGAGATAGCTAAAAAAATGTTAAGTGGAAAAGTATGTTTAATAAAGAGTAATTAATAAAAGCATGGATTCAATATTTAAAATTATTAGTAAATTGCTTAAATAAAAGAAAATTATATAAATAATTGTTTTATACACTGATGCATGTTTTCAAAATCTCAATAATATTTTAAAAAGTTCAAATAAAAAATGTATGTTTAAAAATTTTTGGAACTAATGTCTAGGAATGATCTAGATATAAAGAAAATTTTAGATGAACGATTATAATATTATTAAGTGCCGTTAGTTTTTTGTTTGTAATCTGCAGCAGTTGCAATCTTAATTTTCAGCAAAGGGGAAACAAAAAATGATCTCGTATAATTAAAAGATTTGTTCCAGTTGATGTGTCTCATTTAACATATCAAGTACTAATGGAGTTCTGCTTTTGTACCTGTTGATATTTTAAATTAGGATGCCATTTTTCAATTTTTAAAGTCACGATACATTTGCATATTGTATATTTAAAAAAGAAGAAAATGGGGGAGGGGCGAGATATGCTTGTAAAGAACTTAATGAAAATAAAAACATTTATTGAACTTATTGCATGAAAATAAATCAAAACTTCAAAGAATTTTTGCAATGATAAAAAAAGAAAATCATTTGAAAATTTTAATTAATTTTGCAAAATAGTTAAAAATGGCACAAATTTTTTAAAGTATGGTAATTTTTTCATGCATAGTAAATTATTAATTTAGCCTCCTGAAAATATCTTTATATATATAGCTTTCACTCGCTGGAACATTTCATTCACTTGCAAACACTAGTTGGTGCCTGTTGTGTTTTGTCTCATTTAATAAATTCATAGCTACCTTTCATTATCCATAACTGCCTTTTCATTTATTTTTATTCTGGGATTAAGGTTTTATGTATCCAAAAATATTTAAGCATTAAATTGACATAATTAAAATTTCCAAATGAAAAAAATAAAAGGAATCTGCTCTAAAAAATTTGAAGGTTTTGGACTATATACTCTGCAGATTATACGCATTGGATTACAATAACTAGAAACAAGAAAATATTTGCTTCTAATAAATCAAATTTTACTCTTAAAATATTAAAAAAACAACAATGTTTTATCCTATAATTAAGGAAATGCAAAAATTTGAGGTCTCATTATAGTTACCATGCAAGTATGAATTTCATTTGTCCTTTCATTCGAATTATGTAATTAGATTCATCTTTTTATATAGATTTTCTATATGAAAATTACTATATTGATATTTGCTGTATTTCATCAATTGCATTAATTCTGAAGAAGTACACATGTATCTTGGCTTGATTTATTAAATTCATTAACAATTATTATCAAAGTAATTTATGCAAAGAAATGTACAAGAATAAAATAGTTTCTATTAAGTTCTTTACCCATTTGGATTATTTTTAAATTGTTTTTTTAGATAAGAAAACTTTATTTATGGAAAATCTTTCTTTATAAGAGTGTGATATATTTGCACACATGAAAGAAACTGAAATGTATAAATTAGTAAGAAAGGAAATTTTAATTAACTTAAAGTAGTGCAAAAAGCTTATTCATATAAATGTTTTAGTATAAAAACAGATTCAAATTTTTATTTGTAACTTATTGTTTTTCCAACATTAGTCAAATCTGTTGCTTTTTTTTTTAAATGCTTTTAAAATATTGAGATGGAGATATTTTGTATTTTATTGTTATATTGTTTTCGTCTTATCCCCGAAGAATCAAATATCATAGTGCTGCTGAATATTATTGGCTATGTTGATTGCCAGCTCGAGTATAAATCCTCTTCCGAGGAATGGTCCAGACCAGGGGTCTCCAAACTACGGCCCGCGACAGTGAATAGCTTATTGTTGCTGTAATAAGTTGGATAAAAAAATACAGAATAATAATAACTCGGTTTTATTGACTTGCTAGGTAAAGCTCAATGACAAGCATAATACACGGAAAATTTAACTTAAACATAACAACTAACAAGTAATTGAAATGAATCCCACTAACATTATAAACTAGTGAGCATCCCGCAGTTACCCTCAGTAGTTATGTTGGGGTAAAGAGTATCACATATGTATGTATATCCATGTTTGGAATGTATATATCCTGAATCAAACTTATGATTTTTATCCTGAAAATCCCTCAGGAACGGAAAAGCTAAATTAACTCGAATGAAACCGCGGGGTATCCACTTGTAAAAATATACTAATGAGATTTATGTAATTATATAGATAATGGCAGAAAAATTAAAAGGGTTTTAGCCCCTTGGTACTTACTGGAGTAAACAGTATGGCCCTAAGGCTGGAAAGTTTGGAGACCCCTGGTCCAGACAATGTGTATGGCGGTTGCAACAGCTGGGCAATCAAAGACATGATGAGGAGTAAGCTCGACATCAGGGAAGTTGCCACATGTTGCCATCAGCAGAAATTTTCACATTTTTGTGGGGCTTCATCCTTTATCTTGTGAGAGTAGTAGCTGTTTTTCTGTTAGCATTTAGTTCTGTAATTTGGTATTTAGTTTTAATCTTAGAAATTTAGATTTTTGCCAAGGGAAGTGAGAATGGCAGTCTGATCCAGACTTCTGGTATTCTTCGCCAAAGAATAATTTGATTGTTATTGTTATTTCTGTATTGGATTTTCCAGAATTAGCCTCAATTTTGTTACCATTTTTCTTATTTGAACAGCAGCAATAGAAGATCTTAAATTTTTATCAAATTTTTGAATCATCTTAAATGTGAAATTTGAGTTTTACTTAATTTTTTTTAATTGTTGTGAGCAGGGAGTGCAATATCGGACCAAAAGTGCAATACCGGTATTGAGTATTTTTTAGATCTTGATACCGGTTTTAATACCGGTATTAGAAATTTTAAAAAAGGTGTTTCTTTCTTTACTTTGTTTTATTTGCCAGTTTTATTAGAGAATGTAAATATCATAAAAAAAAAATTGCAACTTATAAATTATGACAGTATATAAAGAATCGCAAAAAAAAAGTAAAGGAACATCTTATTTATTTAAATCACAAAAGAGTGTAAAATATCACTATTCAGTCTGTGGTACTATTACAAATTTTTGAAATGTGATATTAAAAACATAATGCATCAATTGTTCTATCATTAAGCCTGGAACGTAATTTTATGCAGAAATGACCATGCCGAAAACACTCTTTCAGCATCTACCCTAGTTGGTGGAAATTTTAGCAATGTGCGATAAACTTTTTCCACGTATTTACCTCTAAATCCCTCCTCTTCAAATAAATCTATTTTTTTTTGTTGGATTGTTTTGGATATAACTGATTTCTGTATTGTATTTTGGTGTGTTGAAATTTTTTAGTAACCGTCAATTTTAATTTATTTATGAGTGTATATATATATATATATATATGTATATATAATAAATCTGAAAAATATATGTATACTCTGCAGATTATAGGCACTGGATTACAACTACAACTCTAAAGTATGATATGCAAATACAATGTGAATAATAACAAACTCGCCCATTTAAAAACTATCGAAATATTACACACTTTCTTAACGACTACAACCTTGTTTTCACAGATAAGAATTTCTAGTTTTCAGATAAGAATTTTGAATAAGAATTCACAGTTAAGAATTCTAAATTTCTAGTAAATACCAAATAAACGGTATTTAAACTTGTGAATACCGGTATTACAAAATTGTACAAATGGCTCAAAATACCGGTATTGCAATCCCTAGTTGTAATCAATCAAAACGGATTTATTTTCAACAATGTTCAATGACTGAGATTTTCTTTTTCAATTTTTTTTCTCAGGTTGAAGAAAATTCAAGGAAAGAAAAAGGCCATGAGAGATGAAAACGAAAAACGCAAAGAAGCATTAAAAGCAGCAGGCGTGGAAGTCGATTCTGTACCGAGTCTTCTTCAGGATAACGAAGAAGACGACGTGCTGTTCTAGTTTTACTATTTCCATTAAAAACAGAGCAAAATATTCAGATTTCTAGATGTTTGTATAGAGGTGTATATAATCAAGAAACTTCTAATATAAACTATATGGTTGAAAATTCTTTGTGGGGGGGTGGTTTTTCATGTTTGAATTAAAACACATTATTATATTTTTGTGTTGGAAAAAAAAAAAAAAAAAAAACGAAGAAGAAATGAGTAGCTAATTGGTTTAGATCAATGTAAATTTAATTGCAAGAAATTATTCTGGTATTGTGGAATTTTTATTTTCACATTTATAGTAATGTCCAAATGTGATATTAAATAAGCTTATCGATTTACTTATACAAAAATATTTAAAATTTCGTTTTAATCTGTATTTATAAATATATATGAATATAATGGTGTTATTTGTTTAATGTCTAGAAAATAGAATGGTATATAGGATAAAAAATTTCAACTTTATTGTACTGTTTTGATGAATGAAAGCTAGTATGATCACTTTGTAATTCTGCTCATTTTAACTGTTTTATTAATCTAACTGGGAACACAGTGTGATATGTTTTTGTGTATAGTACTTGTATTAATGAATTTTTTAAATGTAATTTATAATATGTGAAATTTATTGATATTAATTTTTAATTTGAGGTATTTTAATTTATTAAGTTAAATGAATTTAAAAATAGACTCTATATTATTATTGTTTTCAATCTATTAAAATCATTCCTGTATCGTTAGAATTGAAATTGTTGTGAAAATTATAAATGTTTTTCTTTCTAAATAAAATACATAAATTGAATGTGTCTTCGCAATTTCTTATAAAACTTTCGGTGAGTTGTCTCATCTTAGATGTAAGTTATTAATTTTTAATACTTGTTCATTATAACTGAACCTGATTCTCTTGTCAATTTTCTTTGGCAATGTTTTGAATTGAAATATAAATGGGAAGGAAATATTGATGGCAACTGATTAAAATAAATGTCAAAGTATTAATAAGGGTATCTTGATACCTTTAAATTCACCTTACCTATTTCAATATTTTCTTCTCATAGTTGTTGTGGCCCGATTTCTAATTGGCTAGCTCTCTGGCCTTTGGTACCACAGGCTTCAGGTTCGAATCCTGGCAGTAGCATGGATTAAATGGATGTTAGGGGTTTGGAATCCTGGTTAAATTGTAGGTACCGGTCTAATTAGCCTAAAGTGTGCACAAAAATTACAGTAGAGGGACAAACCAAACCAAATGGTTGTTCAAACCTTTGAAGTGTGCAGGTTGGGTTGAGATACAAGATTCACAGGTTGGCAAAATTACAGCTTTATTTACACACACACAATTACAGATGTACACTATTTAAGACATTTAAAGACAGATAATTATAGATTTGTGGAAGGACTCTACTTCCAGCTGTAACTCTCGGTGAAGCAATGAAATGTAGGTTTACGCTAAATATACTTCTCCGGGTGAGAGTCTGCGTAGGCCAAGTAATATGCAGGGTTGCGCTATATATATCCTCTCAGGGTGTTAGAGCTAAGTAATATGCAACTAAATGTTTCTCAGCAGAATCGCATTGTCGAGCTGCACTTTCTCTTGGGTGAAAGTCTCAAGACCCTACTTGCCATTTCTCCCTAAACACCACAAGGGACCCTCTTTCCAATGTGTAGGTTTGGTTTGTCGCTCTACGGTCATTTTGTGCACACTTTAGGCTAATTAGACCGGGACCTACAGTTTAACATGGGTTCTGAACCACTTACAAACATCCATACCACCACCAGGATTCGAACCGGAAGCCTCGGATACCAAAGGCCAGAGCACTGGCCACCAGGTGTAGGTATGCTTCCTCCTACCACCTATGTGTAGGAGGAAGCACGATTACAGTATGCAATTTTGACATAAGAAAGCATCTGATTTTCTTAAATTATCAAATCCTCTTTTATCCTTATAAAACTTAAATTTTTGAATTACTTATTGAACATCCTGTCATGCCATTTCAATGTTTTACCTAAAAACATGTGAACTATTCAAACACTGTTCACAAATGTTGTACCAGTGTACTAGAAGTGTGTTTGTGTAACAGATTTTAGAATCAAAGTTTTGCTATTGGCTATGAGATTCATTTTGTCACACATATACACACAAAAAAAAGTCACTAAGCAATCTAGTTTAAATATAATATTTATGTATTTGACTTCGTAGAATTAAAACTAAACTGCACTGAAATAGTTTAGCGAGTTAGCCATATTGTAGTAAAAAAATAGAATTATAGATAATAATCTTTTATTTATTATACATCAAATAATTAAAATTGTCTAGCAATATAAATTTTACTGCCGATAAATATTATTACTGAATTAGATATTTGTAAAAATACAGGAAAGAATATTTTAGAAATAGTAATTTCGAATAAAGTATTCTGTTCATTTTATTTACTACAAAGTATACATTAGATATTGTTATGCTTAATAATAAGTATATTTATTTGTGAAATCATTTATTTATTTTTCTTTTAGTGAAAAAAGAATTTTTATTATAAATTATTGATATACTTGATTATTATTATATTTAGATTTCTAAAAGTTATCTTGGGAAAATTTTCTTGCATAATAAAAATGAGTTTGCATTTGTTATTTATAGATAAAGGAAAACAATTACTTCAATTTTGATAATTTTTATTTCAGTTTTTTCTATATCCAAAACCCAATAAGCAAATAATACATTTATGACTAGCTATTACTCATATTAAATCAACATAGTTGATTTCAGTTTTATTCATTAAAAAAATGAGTTATGATATTCATACTTAAATACAATTTTAATATAAAATATAAGCAGCATAAAGATTTTTTTTTTTACACAAAATAGCATTCTATACAAAATAAAAAATAAAAAGTTTATTTGTACATTAGATTTCTGTTGGTCATGATAACAAATTTGAACAAACGATTTCTATCTAAAAGTTTGAACAAAATGCAATGGACTTATTTTTTTTCATTGAACAATATATAGTTTTTTAAATAAATAAATATGCCAAAACCATTAGGATCTAAAGTGTATAGGATTGAATTTTTTTTTTGTATATATTCTATGTAGAGAATGATTAAGACTGAAAAATATATTTAGTTTTTTATTTGCAATCCAATGCATTGTAAGAAATTTTTTTTAGGATAATATTCATTATTTTCAGTTAAAATTGAAATAAATTTATTTAAACATTCAAATAAAAAATTAAGTAAGGACTTCATTATAAGTGCATAAAAGCTATTATGTTTTTATACCAAAGTAAGGCTCTAAAATTAAAAATTCATTAAAATTGATTGAATAATTCAAGGTATTAAATTATTAAAAATATATTAATTCAATCAAAGTATGCATATACAAAATATAAATCTTTAAAAAAGTCATTTACTTTTGTTTTATTTCAAGTAATTTATGGGGGAAAAAAACCACAATCAAAGCAGAGGTTTTTAGTATTTTGTTAGTTAAAATATTAATACATACAATATAAAATGAAATATTTATACATATTTTTGAACAGATTAAATTTTATATGTTTTTACAATATATATATATAAATCATTGATATTTTGATAATGCAAACTTAATTATAATTTTTTTTTTTTATGGACCATGTAATAAATGTGTTTAATTATTTGCATAAAATTATAAATTCTAAAAATAAGACATTTTTTGCTCTAGTACAAAAGGGTCTTAATAATTATGTAACTCAAAAAATTTGAATTAAAAATAAAATTGTAACTATTTTTTTACAATATTGTTTGATTAATTAATAATTTTAATTCAAAAGGTTCTTTACTTTTCATTTATATATAAATATAAAATTTGGAAAAAATTATTACTAAGTTTTATTTTTTTTTTAATCCAATATATTTTTTTATATCATCCACAACCAAATATAAATATTCGAATTTGTAATTTTTATAATTGTATAATGGCAACAATTTCTTGCACTAAATTTTTTATGCCAAATTCTGAAATTTATTTGCTCATGAAATGGTCTTTTCACTTAAATCCTTTTATATACTTGCGTGCATATGCATAATTAAACTTCATGATATCTATTTTATGATTTAAGTAAAGTTAGTTTCTGAAGTTTAAATTCAAGTTATTATTATTATTATTATTATTTATTTATTTTGAAAAAATCAGCATCTGCAGTAACAGTTCCACATTGTCAACGCTAAATTGTTTTAAAATATATATATAAATTTTTTAATCTGATTATTAAATGAAATTTTGGTTGGAATGCAGTTAGACCCATGGCAAAGGATGTCTTAGGAAAAATAATTGTACCAAATCTAATATCACCAACTTCTGCGAGCAGAGATGAATAGACTCCTGGAGTTCCATGGATCACAGGAAAACAAAAATGGTCAAATACCATATTGGGTTCATTTCGTTTAGCCAAACCAGTGATGATTTACAAAATGTGCTTCGATTTTTGTGCATTTCAGAAAAATGTAGCAGGCTTATTTATAGCATGGCTATTATTTCCTTAATTTGGAGGTCTCCAAATGTGCTTTGTTTTTTCTTAAGCTAGACCAAGAAGTGGTCTAAACTAGGATTTTACCAATTTGAAAATTATGTCTCATTCGTTTATATTGTTTATGTATATCAATATAATGAAAAGTAAATTAAGATTTTAAAAGCAAAAGCAATTAGTCAAATGGTTTCTATCTAAATATTTTTTGGATATTAACAAAAAACAATATTAACATTGATCCAAATATGTTTGCAACAATAGCTATTTTGAAATGAAACATTTTTTTTTTAATTCACATAAACTACGTAATGAATTCATGAAAAATGGCTAATTTTTTGATGGCCAACTCAGTTAAGACTTATTATTAGGATAAATAAGTACAAATCGAGACTATATCCAATCAAGTGCATTATTGAACAAAAGTTACTCTTGCAGAACACAGTATCCTTCCAAGGATGTGAATGAATGTCATGTAGAAAAAGGCTTGTGAATCAGTGGTATCTTTAGAGTCATCTCTTTTCACTGTTCTTTTTTTTCTGGCAAGTTCTTTTCCCCATAAATCTGTTCAGGAAGACATTTTTTTTTTCAAACTGTGATTAAAATTCTTCGTCAGACGTGTCTCCTAGTAGTCTTGCACGGTCCGAAGGTGACAAGGTCTTCACTGAATCTAGTAAAAAGGAAAAACCTCGGTTCAGTAAATATACATTATACATTAATAATTCTAGATACATTAAATAACAATAAATACACAATAAAGTACATATTTTATTATATAGACTTGTCAAAGCAAATCCTAATGTTGCTAAACTTAAATGAAATCGTTATGAGAAGGAAAATTTTTATTACCATTGCTAATTATGAATAAATCCTTATTATTATAACAGGTAGACTGAAAAGTTCGAGGGCTAACACATAGATGGCGCTACTAATATTAAATCCATATGATTTTTAGTTAGCCCTAACCTTCAAAAGACACGTGTATAATTTGACAGCTGTTGCACTATTGGCATGTGAGTTATAGCATTTTTAGTGTTCATCACGTGCAGTCCACTCGGCTGACTGTCGATTGGACTCCGGTGTGAAATGATGGAGCCATGTTTCATCCATTGTCACATATCGACGCAAAAATTCGGGTTTATTACTATTGAATAGCTCCAAACACTGCTTAGAATCATCAATTCGTTGTTGTTTTCGGTCAATTGTGAGCTCGCGCGGCACCCACTTTGAACAGAGCTTTCGCATATCCAAATATTCATTCACGATATGTCCAACACGTCCCTTTGATATCTTTAGGATCTCAGCTATCTCAATCAACTTCGCTTTACGGTTATCAGAAATTATTTTGTGGACTTTTTGATGTTTTCGTCGGTAACAGCCTCTTTGGGTCGTCCACTGCGTGCATCGTCCTCGGTGCTCATTTCGCCTCGTTTAAATTTAGCAAACCACTTCTCTACGGTTGGTTTTCCTGGTTTAAAGTCAAATAATGTTTATCAAGCCAAGCCTTGGCTTCAATGGTATTTTTTCGCCAAAAAGCAATGCTTTAATTAACACACGAAATTCCTTTTTAACCATTTTCAAACTAACAAAAGTTGCTTCTCTAAAAATGCTATAACTCACATACCAATAGTACAACAGCTGTCAAATTTATACACGTGTCTTTTGAAGGTTAGGGCTAACGAAAAATCATATGGATTTAATACTAGTAGTGCCATCTATGTGTCAGCCTACGAACATGTCAGCCCAACTGTTAATTTATTGTTTAATTTGCATAAGAAATGCTATACTTATTAGAAGTAAAAATAATGTTTTTTTTTTTTTTTCTCCTCCAAGCACGCAAACCTCAGGTTAAAAATTTATGTACTAAAGAAACCAAATTGATTAAATATAGAGTCATATCCAGAACAGACGCAGTAATTATTCGAAATTGGCGTGTCTACTGTTACATGCAAACGCAAATGTGGGCTATTCCTTCCCTCCCCATTACGAGGAACAATTATCTAATGTGCATTGTTCACCTAATTACTATAATTATTTGAAATTATTCGTGTAAAAGGGAGCCTGTTGGCCAAGTGACCAGCGTCAGGTACCACAGGTTTCGGGTTCGAGTCTCGTGTGTGGATGAATGTTTGTAGGGGTTCGGAATACACTTTAAAACGTAGGTACCGGTCTAATATGACGGTTGGGCGTAGGGATAACAAACCTAACCCGTAAAAAAAACATCTGTCTATAAATCTACAAACAGGCAGACGGCCTTAGCCCACCATGGGACTGTCGTGCCAGTGATGATGGGGATAATTTGTTCAAAAGTAATAATCCTGCAATCCCTATTTTTTAGGATTGATTCTACGTCGGAATGAATCATGTCTGAAGGAGAGAGATTGTAACGCATTTAGCTACACGATGTATTCGAATTATTCAACTCAAATGATCACCCTTTTCAGTGAAAGCTGGTTTGTGATCTTAACGTATGTATCTCTTAAGGCTCGTTCCCACCGAGGCATGAAGCGTTGAAGATTCACGCGGCAGACAAGAAAATTTTTTCGACCCCTTCACAGCGAAACGTCAGAAATAGCATTACGCAGAGTGAAGTTCCGCTTCGAGTTGAAAGTTGGTCGACTCGAAGCAGTGCATTTCAAACCGGTTTCAGGCGAACTTGGGGAGGCTAGTGATTGGTCAACGCTCCACGCTTAAACGCCTCACGCCTCGGTGGGAACGAGCCTTTAAGCCGCGTTTAGACGAGAGAACGATACAAGAGAATAGTTTTCGCGAACCACTTGTAAACAGGTTTGTCTCAGTGTGGACAGAACCCTCGGAGTGAGTTAACTGTCTCAGCCCCGCTCCGACCGGAGTCGTTTGGAGTTATCACTCACAATGAGAGATAGCGTGGCCTGTTTCTCTCGCTCAGACAGCGGTGGGACCAATTTATTTCGCTACTTTCAGCATTAAACAAGCTTCCATTGCCACTCTAATAATGAGTTCAAAGCTGTGCGCACATCCAAATTTTATCCTCCGTAGCTCAATTGTATGAAGCATTCTATCAACTATTTCGCAGAAATCAATGAAGACAGCGACGTTTGTTAATGTTGAATGGAAAGACCAGCTTGCTACATGGGGAAAATTACAAAATGAGCACTTCTGGTATGCGCTTTAAAGTGACGGGGGTTTGTGGATTATTTTTTCTGCCTCACATCTTGACATTCATTTCTTTGAACTCAATAATGCCAAGAAAAAAAAAACCTAAAATAAAAAATTAACAGTTGAAGACTATAAGTTATGAGTCTAAAAATTGTAGTTATTCTAATATATAGGAGAAGGGAAAAAAAAAGAAAAGAAATGGGAGCAAATACCAACTCTAAGTTAGACAGTTATTTTCTCTGCAGACCACTTACATCGCGTCGAGCCAGATCGTTTTTGGCAAGAAGAGAAAGCATGAGAATTGTCGCCACTAATTCGTGCTACGCTAAATTAAAAGTGGAAACTTGGATGATAGCGGAATAAAAAAATTGCCAGTAACATGTTGGACTCACCGGTAGTGCTTTTCTCTTGAACCTTCTGCGTCGACAGCACCTTCGCAAACATCTGCAAATTGCGACTGTTGCAATGATGGCTGTGGCGAAAAGCACGCCTGCCGCAATTGGAACCATGATACTCAAAGTATAAGCATCTTTCTAAACAAAGCAATAAGCAAAGATTATAATGGTGAAAAATCCATGTTATTTCGAACTTTTCAGATTTTTAATTTCATTGTTTTCTTTTTCAAAATTGATTATTAGAACTATTAAAAACCAACTGTTAAATTCGAACAAATAACACCAATTATTACATTCGAACTTTTAATTAGAATTAACATAACCAATTGTTACATTAGAACTTTTAATTAGAACTAATATAACCAATTATTACATTTGAACTTTTAATTAGATCTAATAAAACCAATTATTATATTCGAATTTTTAATTAGAACAAATAAAACCAATTATTAAATCCAAACTTTTATTAAAACAAATAAAAACAATTATTAAATTCAAACTTTTAATTAGGACAAATAAAACCAATTATTAAATATAATTAGAATAATTAAAACTAATTATTAAATTAGAACTCTAACATTAATTTTTAGTTAACAGAAATCATAAGTCAGGGATATACTGACTATGATAATAGATAATTTCTCTAAGTAAAAATGGATGTATGTGTGTGTGTGTTCCAACACAACTTAAAGAAACTATAACAATCTTAACGTTCTAATTTTTTTGTTTTTCATTAAATTCATTGTTCTTTATCTTTTGTGCAATCGAAAATCTCGAAAAAATTTTCGTTATTTGTTTTTTAACTAAACGGAAACTTTATTTTTATTTATAGTGCCATCTAATGATGGCTGTGGCGAAAGCCTTCGTCAATAGTTTTAATTTTTCTTCAGAAAATTTCTTAAAATTTAAATTGTAATTTTTTTTTAAAGTTTATGAGATAGTTTACTTTTTAAACAGATCTTTTTATTTGTTTCAAATGTTCTATTACATAGGTTTATTTAAATTTTAATTTCTAAATTATTTTTATTTATAAATAATTATTCAGTATTGCAATTTGCCAAACGAGAATCTGCGTAGTTGCCAAACGATTATTCGTAATAAAAAAAATAATAATAATAATAAAAAAAAAAAAAAAACTAAAAATGATTTATTTTATGCAGAGGGTAAAGTAGAAAAGCATATCTGAAGTATATAAATATTCATTGATATCATGGTCAGAGAAAATTTCCTGCTAACGCTACTTCAAATCATGAAATGTATGTTTTTTATTATTTTTGTCAGACAGGAATTTTTGGTAACATTAAAAAACTTTTTTCATTAATGCAAAAGGAGAAAAGGAAATCAGTTACTTACCATCCAATCAAAGCTTTTTTGAAAAATGTTTTCTGAAAAAGAAAAGAAAAATTGTTAAAAAAATTCAGTTTAATACATTTATTTACATTTCAGAAAAATTACTCGAGGATTAAAAATTGTGGAATGATTTAATAAAATTTAATTTGAACTTTTAGAACTTTAAAATTTTAATTTTTTTATAGAGGAGAGATTTTGATGGATGGCCCCGTATGGCCGTAGAGCGTCACAGAACCCAATCAGACTTCTCACCCACATCATTCCCAAACTGTATAGGGGCAACTCAGCTCTAGGCACAGTAGTGTAGTAGTAGTAGGAGGAGGAGGAGGAGGAGGAGGAAAAGTTAGAATACAAAATTATTTAGTTTTAACTTGTTATTTGATAGCAGACTTACACACACACACACACACACAAAACTTTGTTTAAAAAAGAATTTTAGGTTTAAGTAGATAATTTATCATAATCAGAAATTCTTATTTTATCCTATCCTACATTTTAAAAATGCACATATTTTTAAAATAATTAGAACAACAATTGGGGCCTGATGGCCGAGTGAGTAGCGCTCTGGAGTTCGGTGCGACTGGTTTCGGGTTCGAGTAATGGCAGAGCCATGTAGGTTTGTAGTGGTTCGGAATCCTCTTTAAACCATAGGTCTAGGGCTGTAGGGCGTAGGGCTGACAAGCCTATCCCACAAAAAAAAAAAACATCTCTTGTTTTGAAATCTGCCAGTAGACAGACGGCCTTGGACCAACATGGGGCTGTTGCGCTGATGATGATGTTTTTTACGGTTATAAAAAATAAGTTTATTATTAATATTTATCCTTATAAAATTAAAATTAAATAATTTGTTCTCAAATATTTCTAGAAAAACAGACTTCTATAAAAATAATAGAAGGATATCATAATGGGAATTTTAAAAAGAACGCCATATATAGAAGAAAAAAAAAAAAAAATATAGAATTTGATATTTTATTTGATATTTTTTCTTTCTATATATGCCCTATATAGGAAGAAAAAAAATGACAAAATTATTATATTCAAGAATATATAATTTTCTTTAAAATTATTTCACAAAAAGTATCAATAAAATTAGGGCATTTAAATATTAAATGATTTAAGCATTGGATAAAAAAATAGTCTCACATGGTTATTTAAAATAGCTTTTAATGCAATACTATTGAGTTCATTAACTATAGGTTTTTTATATTTAATTTACATTGTCTAGAAATCTTTTGCTCATAATTCATTTAAATCAGTACTTTAATACACTCATATATTTTTAAATAATGACATATAAAATTTTCATTATAACACTTTGCCTGCTTGCTTTAAGATATTTATAATATCGGGTTTTTAAATCATTTTAAATCCCAAACGGAATATCACAACTATTCTTATTTTACTCAGAAAAACCCATCATTTTGGGCAGTGCTTATTGTTTGGGCACTACTTAGCATTTAATTTTGCTATTGTTAAAATTTGCAAGAATTTCTTAAATTTTTAAAAACTAAATTTTCAACAAAAATAAAAATAAAAAAGTAAATTAAAAGAAAAGTATATTTAAATTTAAGTAAAGCGCCGTATAGTTCGCAAGCGTAATTTTTGGCGAGGAAAAAAAAAAAAAATTTTTTTTTTTTTATAATCTACGGTTGATTCGAAGCCTTTGGCGAATCATATAACCAATAAAGTTCTGTTTTTATACCCATGGCATAAATTAACAAAATATTTTAAAAACCATTTTTGATACCACAGTTATATAAAAAATATGTTATAAAATTAAGATAGTGGGAAAACAAAATAAACTACAAAAAAAAAAAAAAAAAAAAAAAAAAAAAAAAAAAAAACTACGGCAAAAAAGGAGACCATAAAAAAGACTATGGGAAAAAAGATTATAAAAAAGACAATTGTAAAAACAAAAGAGACATAAAAGAAACTCTGGTAAAAATAAAAGTCTATAAAAAAGACTATAGTAAAAACAAGAGTTTATAAAAAAACACTATGGTAAAGACAAAAGTCATTTACGGGGAATTTTAATTTCAATAAAAATAATTTAAATTTTTAATAATTAAAGTTTTAGATGACACGATATTAAAAGAAAAACTCATCAGCATCATCAATGGCGCAACAGCCTTATGGTGGGCCTGCTGGCAGATTTCTAGATGGTAGATGATTCTTTTTACGGAACAGGGTTGTAAGCCCTACGGTTCATATTTAGACCGGGATCTCGGTTTAAAGTGGACCAACCACTACGAACATCCATGGAACCGTCGGGACTCGAACCCGAAACCTATGGCACAAAGCGCCAGAACACTAGTCACTCGGCCATCAGGCCTCTAAAAGAACAAATAGATAAAAAAATTTCGTATTAGCAATTATAATTTTTTTCTTTCACAGTATCTTTGCGTAGCGTATATTTAACTACTACCCTTAACAAGTAATCGATTCATCCATTTCCGTTGTTAAACCGGGAAGTTCACTATTTCAATGGATGCTTTTTACGATGTCTGGACTAGTGTATTAGCAATTGCCCTACAGGTGAAGGGTTTTCTATTAGCATATCTAAGTAAGCACTCATTATTTAAAACAGATTGAATAACATATTTTATTTAGCAAAATTAAAATATTCCCGAAGCATGTCATACTAACGATATATATTTTTTCTTTTACAGCAGATTTGCTGACTGCTACCCCTAAAAAATAATCGATTCATCCGTTTCAGTTGTTAAACCAGATGTTTACCATTTCAAGCCACCTGTGCAAGGACTAGTGTATTAATCACTACTTACAAGTGACGTTTTTTTTTTTTTTTTTTTTTTTTTTTTTTTTTTTTGTCAGCATATCTAAATAAGCACTCAACATTTAAAACTGAGTATATGGCATATTTTAACAAAATTATGGTCCTTAATTGTACCGAATTTTTAATTTAAATTCTTTTAATTTTAATTTTAACTTTTATTTTTTATCTTACTTCTATTTATTTTTAGTATTTTTTAATTTTTAGAGTTTTTATTTTTTTTTAATTTTTAGAAACTTTATTTTAACCATATACTAACATTAATCATCCTATTAATAATCGTAACTCTATATGAATTAAGATGAGGAGGTTAAGGGGTGTATCCCCATTGGTACTCCGTAATCGGTACGCCAATTGCCAGTTAACAAAATTAAAATATTCCAAAAATATGTCACATTTTGTGAAAAATTTTACAATGTTTCCATAAATTTTATTTTCATAACGTATTTTAATACGCTTTTATTAGTTTCACCTGTATGTTTGTTTGTAACTGACTCTTTGGGCTCGATTTTGCCCTACTTTAAGCGATCAGATTTAATTTAAACGTTGTAGACTTATCAAGGACCGACGACACTAAAATATGTTGATAAGTTTATTATATCATGATTAGGATCGCCAGGATGAGTGATTTTATTTTATCTTATGAAGAGCAATTTAACCCATGTAGAATGAAAGTACCTAAGATATTCAAACCTACGTGGGATAATGGCACAACGGATAAGGAGACTACGGATCAAGAGATTCCCTGTCCGAATCCTGGCTGGCTGACCTATTCGCATTTAGCCTTTGTTTTACTCACAATTATATTGTAAGAACTATAGTTCCAGTCCTCCATACCGGGACCTCATTTAAATATTATAGTTTAAAAACACGCTTTTAGAGTTAATCAAACTAAAAAGCAAAAAATAATTGTTAACATAAGAATAGAATGACTGACGAGAAAAGTAATATCACTGTTCCAAAAGCGTGGGGTGCTTTGTATGACATTTTTAAACTAACTCTGCATTTCGGAATGAAACGAGTGAAAAATTATAACGATTGATATCGAGCACCCCACGCTTTTAGAACGGTGGCATTTATTTTCTCGTCAGGACTTTATTTGTAAAGGACTTTTCTGCAATATAGTGAAAAAAAGTAGGAATTGACTTAAATTTTTTTTTTTTTATATTATTTAAACTTCAGTCGTTGGTTGACTCTTTTAGCTTCATCGCTATTTATATGCGAAAACGACCTTCTGTTTTAGAATACGATAAAATCAACGTGTTTAAAAAAATCTGTTTCTGAATAAAAAAAAGAAACACTTTATGGCAACACAATTCTTCAAAAGTTTCTTAATAAATTATACCTTAAATTAAATTTTTATTTAAGCTAATTTCAAATAAAATGGTTGGTAACAATCGTCTGCCGAGTCTTACATATCGAGAACAGATCCTTTTTGTTTATTTAATTAAAAATTTTCATACATTTATTTGACATGTTTTTAAATGTAATTAATTTTTCCATTTTAATTGAAAAGCAAAAATAACTTAGTTCTATATCTATAAAATACTGAGCTTACTTATCAAATATAAAATAACTGAACTTGCTTATCAAATATAAAATAACTGAGCTTACTTATCTACATGCGTCCCATTATTATACGTGCCTTCTCGGTTTGAGGTTCATCTGGTAAAACAAGTAATATAAAAAAAAAATTTTTTTAAGTCAATTCCTACTTTTTTTTTCAATCTATTGCAGAAAGTCCTTAAAAAAAAAATGAATGAAAATTATTTATAAAGTTTATCTGGCGCCATCTATTGGTAGATACATGCAACTTAAATAAATAAAAAATAACTAAAATTAATTAATTAAATTTAATTACTGAATTAATATTTGAAAAAACTGCATGAACATCCAGTGTCATCCACTACAAGTTCAAAAATGTATTTGAACTTGAGTGTATGAATAAAAAGTATTTTATGAACGATTGAAAATTTGAACAAGATATATATAGGGAGAGTGTGAGTTCCTCCAGTTCGGCCCCAATGAGAGCAACACCTGCGAAAGGGTTACAAAAATATAGCATAAATCATAGATCAATGTTAAAAGAATAAGTGCTAGTTTAAAAAAACTAAAAAACACGCTTTTAGTTAATCAAACTAAAAAGTAAAAAATAATTGTTAACATAAGAATAAAATGACTGACGAGAAAATGAATGTCACTGTTCTAAAAGCGTGGGGTGCTTTGTATGACATTTTTAAACTAACTCTGCATTTCGGAATGAAACTAGTGAACAATTATAACGATTGATATCGAGCACCCCACGCTTTTAGAACAGTGACATTCATTTCTCGTCAGTCATTTTATTCTTATGTTAACAATTATTTTTTACTTTTAGTTTGATTAACTCTAAAAGCGTGTTTTTTAGTGTTTTTAAACTATTAATTTATTATTATAGTATATTGTCTTTACTAAGACTTCGTACTGCATTTTATTGTAGTTTTGTCGTTTTTGTATCAGAATAACGTTTCTTAGATCTGAAAGCCAACGACCTCAAGAATAACCTTTAGAGAAAATCATTCACTCACTCGAAGATTCTCCCCTGCTGTGACTCATATTCTGAGCAGCATTTTTGCAGTCAGAAGACAAACACTACAGCAAACACTACCTCGGTAATTTAATATGCCGTCTGTTCAAACTTTCCAAGAGATATAGAACCATTGCATCGGTGTAAACAGGCTCCATTTATTTTTACTTGGTGAATTCGTTAAGATTTATTATTATTATTTTTTTTTTTTTTTGCTCTTTGATCGCTTTTTCCCAGTGAACTTATTCTTCATTTTAAAACAAGAGTGAAATTGTATTTAAATAATTAAAACATTTTACATAATCACATTTTCTTAAAATTATTGTTTTTTAATTATTATATTCTGATCTTTTTTTTTTTTCTTCAATCTAGCACAGGGGCGGCCAGCCTTGAATATTTTTCCCGCCCGTGAGATTTAACGCACTCTTACAAAACATATTTATTTTATAATGGCCCAAATAGTGAAAAATAATGTATTAAAATAATGCATTATGTGTGCATCCATATAGTCAAATTTTTTTTTTTTTATTTATTATGAGCAGTTACAGCAAAAAAGAACAACGAAAAAAAAAAAAAACATACAACATACAACAACAACAAAACAATACAACAAATACAACAGAACATGCTGAAACAGAGTTCATTAATCTAACAATAATGCCAAGTTATAGATCTTTTAGTCACTAATAAGTGTTACCAGGTGCACCACGGGGAGGTAGATCTTCTGCGCACCCTATAGTCAAAAATTAACTGTCGAAATTTTGAGAAAAAATTAACTTTAATTTTAAAGTAATATTCTTGCGAATATACGACAGATAATGCCTGTTTTATTTATGAGTTTACTGTTATGAGCAGAAAAATTAAACTATATTTTGTGAACTCGTGATGCGTGCTCGCCTCAGTGACCATTCCTAGTTACGCATAGTTGATTGTTGATAAAGGAGCAAACCAGACTCTTAGTTGAAGTTGTTAGCGCTTTTGGTTTAGCTTACACCTGCGAATCGTTTTTTTTTTTCTGAAAAGAAATTGACCCAACACAAAACACGCTCAAACATAATGGATGCTAACCTGCAACACCCATTATGATGCGAACGCAAATACCCTAATTGAGATCGATTTGCAAAAGCGAAGTGAAAGAGTGGAGAAACAAATGTCGCACTCGTAAAATAAATAGTTTTTAATGATTTCTTTTTTTTTTTATTTCGTTTATATTTATATATAGTTTATAATTCCTTTTAGTGTTATATATTTCTCAACAATGTGCGTTTAGTATCGTTATTATTATACTATATATGTTTACATGTAAGAATAATAGTAAAACACAATAATAATAACGCGTTATGTTTCAATTATTCCCTCCAAAAAAATGTCTGTTGTGGGTCTGAATCTAATATGGGGATATATATAATTTTATATGAAGTCCGCAGAGTTATATTTCTAAAATGGCCCGCAAGATCATTTGGGTTGGCTTCGCCTGATCTAGCATGTATTTCATTACACAAAAACGATAGCAAGCACGGTAAATCTGTCAGCCCGTCCGTTTGGCTCGAAGAGAGGAGTAAAAGAGAACAACACACGGAGAAATTCGTTTAAAATTTCAATGGCAGAACATGATATCATTCAGTAGGACTATAATGCTACATCTTGGGTGACGCTGAATTTACTATTTTTATGTTATTGTGGTAAATAACCTCGGTCAAAATCCATAGCATTAAAAAACAACAAGTCAAGTTTTTAAAATTTATTTAAAAAAACATTTTATTATGTTGAAAGTTAAAACTCAATTCAATTGAAGTCAAATTAAAAAAATAATTACAAACTGTATCATACTGAAATATATAAATGAGGAAAAAGTATGTCAAAATAGTTTATTATAGATGGAGATAATAAAACATTTGGGCTAATTTTTTTCCCATATTAAAATTTTAAATTTACAAATTGCAGATTCAAAAACAATAAATTATGAACAACGATTTTCCGAATCTATGGACCTGAATGGCCGAGTGGTTAGCGCTCTGGCGCTCGGTACCACAGGTTTCGGGTTCGAGTCCCGGAGGTACCATGATATATTTGTAGTGGTTCGGAATCCACTTTAAACCGTAGGTCCCGGTCTAACATGATCGTAGAGCGTTACTGGGGGCATTGTTACTCCACGCCAGTAGCTTATCTTCAAGCTACACTCATCTCCTGGGCAGTTCAAAGTAAATAACATCAGTGCAGCGCTTACCTTAAGGCATCAATGACAGCTGTCTGAATGTTTGCCAGCTGCATTAGAACAAAAGTAAATTTATAAATAAATTCCTAAATTTATTTCAACACATTTATTTGAAATTGTTTCATAAGCTTGTAAAAATCTAATTTTATTGATGGCAAAAACTGAGTTAATTAATCCAATACGAAGAAAACGAATATCAGCACAATAGAAGCAAAATTAATTTAATGTAGCGAAATAAATATAATCATTTCCTGTAAATCTGACAAAATAATTTATATTGAAGCTTAATATGAAATTTTGTAACAAATCAGAAGACTTTTTGTAATAATATCCGTTCGTTTTGTTATAATTATTATTATTCAAACTCTATTCTTGCTCTTTCCGGAAAATGATTTGATTCAGGATATTGCGATGTCACATTTGGAATCATGTTCACTTAAAATAACTCGTTGTATATTTTTAGAAATAAAGTAGATGTAAATATTTGTTGGCCTGGATGCAAGATCTCTTTAAACATTTTTTTTTTAAATCAACGATATTGTCCAAAACATGCTATATTTAAAATACTAAACAAAATGGATATACTATAGATGTAGCTCAAAATCCTTAAATTTATTTGAACCAAAACTTATTTATAAAAAAAAAAAAAAAATATGACATATATACTAAAATAAATAAAATAAACCTCTTACTTGTCAGATGGGTTTAACTTAGAAAATTATAATTGACTGGTCGATATACAGGTTATTCATAAAATTTAGATTTTAATGCAAGAACAAAGCACATAAAAAGCAATATTAAATTAAAAATAAAAAACAAGTTTAGAATTCTAAACGATTTTCACTTTGAAATAAAATAGTCTTTTGCTTTCATCAGACGATCTTTTAGAACAATTTTTAATTAATTTTCTCCGGAATTAACTTATACTAATTAATTATTTTATGAATATTTTTTGGGGATATTTAAGTGTTACAATTCAACTACTTTATTATTTTGAATAAATTGCTTTTTATAAATTTCCACCACAAATGTAATTCATTCTAAAGAGTTGTTTAATTAATTATTAAAATTTAATTTGATTTTTTTTTAAATTTAAATTATTTTAAATAAAAAATACAGTTTCAGAAAATTATTAAAAGGAAATCATATCAAAGAGATTTTTATAATTATCATTATTACTACTATTATTATTATTATTAGACTAGAAGAGGAAATTTATAACAGCGATTTATTTAAAATTAAAGTTAGTTGAATAGAAGCACTCAAATATCTCCCCCAAAAATATTCATAAAATAATTGAATAATGATTAAATAATTTAGCAAAAAAATTAATTCAGAATAAAAATGAATGTAAAATTGTTCTAAAAGATCGTCAAATGAAAACAAAAAATAATTTTTATTTCTAAGTGAAAACGATATTTTTCATGAAAAGAAAATGGTTTGGAATTCTATAGTACAGTTTTTTGTTTCTTATTTTTTAATTTAAGATTTCTGTTATGCGTTTTGTTCTTGTATTAAATTCTAAATTTATGAATAACTGTATATCGGCCCAGCAGATTATAATTTTTGAATTGGAATCAGTCTGACAGATAAGAGGTTTATTTTATTTATTTTGGTGTTCATGCCAAATTTTTTTGTTTATAAATATATATTTATTTAAATAAGTTTAAGAATTTTAAGTAACATCTATATCCATTTTTTTTAGTTCTATTAAATGTAGCATGTCTTGGTCAATATCGTATCAATAGGCAGCAATTTTTGAATTTGAATCCTTCTGATAGGTTTAGAGGATCTAGAGGTTTATCATATGTCCATTATGTAATCATGTCATAAATTCTCTTAATTGTTAATTTATTCTCTTAATTGTGCGTTAATTTTATGAATTATTTAAATGTCAAATATTTAACAAAAAAATTTATTAAAAAAAAATTTTTTTTATGTATGCATTAGTAATGTCTGTAAAATAAAATTTTATTTTTCATTGATATACGAATCAAACAGAAAAAAAAAAAAGATATTCCTGAACTAGTATAAAAAATTTTTACATTTAAAAAATGGTTCTCGGAAAAAAAAAAAAAAATATTTAAAAATAAAATAAAAGTAAGATACAAAACAATAATAAAAAATTTAAAAATAAAAGAAATTTAAGTTAAAAATTCGGTACAATTAGGGACCAGTTGTAGAAGCCATAAAAAAAATTTGATTGCTGAAATGGGCACGATAAATCTGTAATCCGGATAATCCTTTGGACTTGAAAAGGAAATGAGGTGGAAGATTTGAACGTTCACGCTCCACTCTTTGGGGCGGCCTGGTGGCCAACTGTCTAGAGCTCTGGCCTTTGGTACCACAGGGTTCAGGTTCGAATCCTAGAAGTTGCATGGATGTTTGTTAGTGGTTCGGATAAACTGTACATGTCGGTCTGCTTAGCCAATCCTAAAATACTCCATGATAGTCCTCCATACACCATTAAGAATATTAAACACTCCTAAAATTATCCGTGGTCAATTGATAGCCAATTGGCTAGCGCTTTGGTCCTTGGTGGCACAGGCGTCAGGTTCCAATTCTGGCGGTAACATGGATGTTTGCGAGTGGTTAGGAATCCACGCTGAACTGCAGGTCTCGGTCAAATTAGCCCAAAGTGTGCGCAAGAGGACCGTAGAGAGACAAACCAAACCCCTTTTTGGGGTATTTGTTCCAATTGGTGATGACAAATGAGGGATAGAGCAAGAGGGTAGTAGCATTCTGCACAGAGCAGACCTGCAATGATGTAATCTAGGTAATGCTGAATGTGATACATATCCGTTTCTAACTGGCAAATTACATCGGGCCATTTTTTCATTACGGAAAAGAAAAAAACCATCATCATCAGTGGCGCAACAGCCTCGTAGTGGGCCACGGCCGTCTGCCTACTGGCAGATTTTGTGACAGATGTTTTCTTTTTAAGAGGTAAGGTTGTCAGCCCTACTCCCAACGCTCTACAGTCATATCAGACATGGAACTATGGTTTAAAGTGGATTCCGAACCACTACAAATATCAATGGCACAGCCGGGACTCGAACTCGAAACTTGTAATACCGACTGCCAAAAGCGCGTTAGTCACTCGACCATCAGGCCCCAGGGAAAAAAACCTCGCTTTATAGAAATTGTGTACATTGCAAACTGTTGCCCAAGGACGAATCGTAATTTTCTCAGTTCTCCATCATAAGATTCGGATAACAATATAGATGGCGTGACTGTTTTATACGAAGGTCTTCATTTGTATTTAATGAAAGTTTTTTTACTCAGAATTCTTTAAGGTTTATTCAGAAAATATACTTTATTTTTACGTCTTGCGGCTTATGAATATCTCATTGTAAATATATTTGTATAAAATGGTATTTTGTAGATGTACTTTGGAAAAAAACGGCAAAAATTATTACTTTTACTTATGTATAAAAAAACTATTTATACTTTTAGAGATAAATAAGTCTTTTAAAGCAAGTTATCTGAAATTTAATCATTCTGAAACAAACACAGCTACCATTTTATTCAGATCAGCACATTTTCGATTTGAGAAGTAGGTTAAAAAACTAACGCAGCTGAAATTATATATTGATTGGAAACTCTATTTCGAACAGATATTCTGGTAATGTCGCACTTGAATTTAATGTCCATGTTGACATTGGACACAAGAAGGCATCGGACAGAGATAATCAAACAGATAACGAAAGCCTGGAAATAATTTAGAATATTCGAGAACTTTCAGATAGGATCAAACTTGAATTTTACGCATATAAAACACTACATTTTTTTTCGTTATTAAAAAAAAAAATATTAATCAAATACAATTTTTTTTTTACTTTTCATATATAATTTGAAGATTACCTAGATATAGAAAGCTATAAAGCGAAGCAATAAGTTACTCAGATGAAATTGCTTTCAAGTCCATAGAATTTTTTTCTTATGGAGCTGGCAATACAGAGACAGCTATCTTTATGCCAGAAGCAATGGCTTCAGCGTTGTTACTCATTTAGCACTACCAAGGGACAAGTGTAACTTGAAGATAGGCTACGGAAGCGAATAACGCTACCCCCAAAGCCGTTTTTACTGGCAGATTCGAGACAGGAGATGTCATATTTTTATGGGGTAGGCTTGGCAGCCCAATCCTCTACGATCACTTTAGACCGGGACCTATGGTTTAACGAGGATTCCTAACCACTACATACATCCATGACACCATCTGGACTCAAACTCGAAATATGGGGCACTGAGAGCCAGAGCTCTAGCCACTCTGCCATAAGGCCCCAAGTTTCATTTCCCCAAGAAATGAAAGAGATAAATCCTGAGATAGCAAATATCTAGAACTGTCCTCAACAATAAGTCAAAGAAATAGTTCGTAACGTTGTACCCTCAATATGTAAAAATTTATTATACCAGCAAACAGAATGAGATGGACAAAGTTTAGTAAAGGCTGATTATATGTCAATGCTATATATTATATATGCAGTGACTTCAAACAAAACAGCTCTCGGATTTGGTTTTTATCTACAGTCCTTTTTTTTGCATACTTTTGTTCTAATTAGACCGGCGCCTACAGTTTAACGTGAATACCGATAGACGAACAAACATCCTTGTCACCTCCAGGATTCGAACCTGAAACTTGTGGCACCAAAGGCCAGAGGGGGCCAGCCAATTGGACATAAAAGCAATCTGATTATGGAGGACAGATGCTTAAATATACTCTCTAACTAACTAACACCCTGGCATTACAGCCCATACTGGGCCAAGGTCGTCTGCCTATAGGCAGATTTCGAGACAGGAGATGGTTTCTTTTTACGGGGGTAGGGGTTGTCGCCCCTACTCTCAACGCTCTACAGTTATATTAGACTGGGAACTATTTCTTAAAGGGACTCTGAACCACTACAAACATCAATGACACCGCTGGAACCCGAAACCAGTGGCACCAAACTCTAGAGCACTAGTCACTCAGCCACCAGACCCTTAAATATACTCTCATATTCATCGACTAGTTAGATGTATACCAACTACGATACAGCGAATGTCATACAACGATTTTCAAAAAAAAAAAAAAAGGTTCATTTTTTTAGCTACAAATAAATGCAAATTTATTCTTTCTAAATATTTAACATTTGTATTCTATTAATTGATTTTCTTGCGCAATATTTCACTCTAAAATGATTTAAAACAAAATATTCCTTTATACGTAATTTTTTATCGTTTTACTATATTTCATTCAGAATGATCAGAGTTATATAAACCAAATAATATTTCTTGTATCTATTTATCTTTAGCAACAGCACACAGTTATATAAATGTTTGACTCGAGATGAAGAATTTCTGGGAATTTTTCAGAATGGCTTCGTAACATATTTACGTTTTCTGTTGTTGTTTCTTATCTTACTTGGTAGACAACAACATCTAGACCAAGACCAAGACCAGAATCATTGTGAAGGAGGAGGAGGGAAAGCGGAGAAGTCATGGAAGGAGGGAAAGAAGCAGCTTCTGTTGTGATGGAGCACCAGTAGGTAGAAGTTGGAGATGGAGCACCTGTAGGTCTGTCTTGGCTCCCATGACGCTGACTTTTTTACTGGGTAGGATTGTCAGCCCTGCGTCCAACGCTCTATAGTCATATTAGACCGGGACATTAACGTGCATTCTAAACCATTACAAACATCCATGGTACCACCGGGACTCGAACCTGAAACCTGTGGCACAGAGCGCTAGCCACTCGGCCATAGGCCCTTATGTTGTAAATGCGCAGGGAAAAGGAGCCAAGGAGCGATGGGCAGCGCCAACTAGTGGGAGATGTTTTCTCCAACTTTCTGTTCCTTTAGAATTGTGGGACGCTCTATATTATGTTCCTACTCTATGGTATGAGCATAGCATTTCGTTATTTATTTATATCAAGCAAAAAAAAAAGAGAATGTTTGTATGTATCCAACTGAAGTTCGTAAACAATTTTTTTGAATTCCTTCTATTAGCCTCCCACTCTCCCTATATATATCTTGTTCAAATTTTCAATCGTTCATAAAATACTTCTTATTCATCCACTCAAGGTCAAATACATTTTTTTTGAACTTGTAGTGGATGACACTGGATGTTAATACAGTTTTTTCAAATATTAATTCATTCATTAAATTTAATTAATTAATTTTAGTTTTTTTTTAGATTTAAGTTGCATGTATCTACTAATAGATGGCGCCAGATAAACTTAAAAAATAATGTAAATTAGTTATAAAGGACTTTATGCAATAGAGTGAAAAAAAGTAGGAACTGACTTAAATTTTTTTTATATTAGTTGTTTATATACATCAAACAAAAAAAAGAGCATGTTGTCATGTAGCATGCCAACTGAAGTCTGTAAACGAGCTACAATTTTTTTTTTTTTTTAGTAAATCTTTTCAAAACATTGTTAGAAATTGGTAAATGTTTTATGTAAACAAATTGATAAGGAAATATTTTGTTTTATGGCGATAAATATTGTGCTATTGCGAGACTTACTTGTCACAGTAACATCTGCAGCCTCTGTGGTGGCTGTTCCCAAAACTACTACTTCCTCCTGTTCAGCCGGCGACGTACTCGCGGTCTCCTTTGACGTACTGACAGTTAACGGTGCCGTCGTTCCCCCTGAAACAGAAGCTGTCTTCCTTTCTGTGGCAGCTACAGACGATGCAGATGTTGAGGATTCATTATTTGCAGCAGGAGCAACATGCGACTCGTTACTCTGAGGCTGAACCGCAGTTTCGCTGTTGGCCTCGATAACAGCCTCAGACTCGTTTCTGGTAGCCTCAGATGCAGCTGCAGCTTCTAAGCTGTCAGAGGAAGAATTCTGGTACTCGAAATCGTAGATGTCGTCCTCTGCCGATGAATTGAACAGGATGGAATCGAACTCTGTGTTGAAACCCTGGCCATCCGCGCCGAGATCTTTGCCTATGGTGCCTGTAATGGAAGGAGCCGGTTCGCTGTTTGCAGCTTTTCCCAGGAAGAAGTTTCCGAAATTGAAACTCTTGGCTCTGACACACGGATCGATAACTGCCACCAGAACGCACAAGCAGACGAGGAATTTCATGGTGAAGTTGCAATAAATAATCGGAGATCAAAGTTTTCAGTTGTGATCAGAAGGGCATCCTAAACCTGGAACAAAAACAGAATGCTATTAGCACTGTTACATGAATTATTTTTTAAAAATTTCTATTCGATTAATAACTAATTCACTTCATCATATGTCAGTTTTACTTAAAAAAGTGAAAAAAATTTTTTTTTGGAAGATTTAAAATTTTGATGAAAAGTGAAACATATAGAATATGACCTGGTTCTAGCTTATGAAAAAAATAAATAAATAAATAAAATAAAAATAAAAACATTTCATTATTACAGAAATATTTTGTTCGATGTTTTCTAATTTATTGCAGGCGAATTGAATTACTAAGCATGCTAATTATGAATTTTGAGACGAATTTTTGTTAATTACTTGCTAGTCTAGATGAAATGTCCCTTTATATGTGTTTTTTCATTCGTACTCTGTCACAAGTGCCTCAAATTTGTTGGCTTTCAAGGGCATTAGTAAATATGCGCTCCAAGAATAAATTTGTAAAATTCGCAAAATCAAATTTAATTTTACAATTGCACAAAGAAGCAATAGTTGTTGTTAGATTATGCATTGCAATGAGTAATGTAATCCGAACCACTTACAAACATCCATGCCACCGCCAGGATTCGAACCTGAAGCCTGGGATACCAAAGGCCAGAGCACTAGCCACTTGGCCAGCAGTAAGCAAGGGAATCAGGGAAACCCATGAACTGGGAATAATTCATTTTTTCTGATTAGTTTTATTACTTAATTGGCATAAATTAGAATTAATAATTTAATTAATCAGAACTAATTAATTAATTTTAATTAACCTGGGGAAAGGAGGGAATGCTGTATATAAACCACAAAATGAACTTAAAACATTTACACAAAAACTTGGAGAGAAGAAAAAAAAAAATGAACTTTTTCAACAAAATCAAAGTGAATTATTATTTGTTCTCTTAAACTTAACATCGTGAAATGAACAGTCTTTGTAAAGAAGCGGATAATTCTTCAATATCATTTTACGCTAACCGAACTGACCGGAAGTAAAATACAAGTTCCGGCCTGCATTTCCGGCTTTTCCGTCATTTTCTCTTTCTCTTGAGCCTAAATGAGTTCAAACAAAACGATTTTCGTTCATAAAGGATTTTATGGCGTTCCTACATATCATTTCACTTGCAATTTTTACCATTATAATTAAGCCTAGTTTTTGATATTTTGATAGTTATAAGATTTTATTTTTAAAGCTTTTAATTGTATAATGTTCCAAAAGACATTCATTGTGAGGGTCAATCGCGTCCTTCAATTGAATTGAGCATATTATTCGTATCAATGATAGCTTGACATTCAGATGAATTTTTGCATAAACCTGTTAACACCAAACTATCAAGAAAACTTCTATTTTAAATTTATTTTTCCAATATAAGTTATCAGGTCGCTTACAATCTGTTGATAGATTGGGTAAAAAATCTTAGTAAAAAAGGTCTTTTTTTTTAGAATTAGATAAAAAAAAAAAAAAAAGGCTTTTGTTTGCCTTTTTTTAATTTGATTCATCAATTCTGTAGATATTACAATACTGTTGTTTTACGTATATGTTAAAGAATAAATGTTTCTGGATTCAATCTGCTTTTACCTTATTAAATGGTTTTATTTTCTTCCTAAATGAAATTTAAAATATAAATAAGGAAGCATCGTTCAAGAATCGCCTTATTTTCTTCTCTGCATAATTTACGATCTGATAACAAAAATATTTCGCATCACGCACCCTCTCGCTTCTTCTGGAAGATAAAAAGAGAGCAGTTGTCGACCATAAATTTGTCAAACAGAGGAGAAAGAATACGGTAACAAAAGACATAAAATCGTGTCCAAGGAATATAGGAGGAACTCTTTTTAAACAACAGTTTAAGCTTTACTATGTCTTTTTTTTTTCCAAAAATGATGAAATGATTTATTATTTTTATTAAAAATTAAATTAACTGTTAGTGTAAAATTTTAGGCATTTAATTGTCTTGAACAATAAAAAATACAAATAGCTGAAAAAATCATTTTATCTTTGTTGTAAATGTATATTTCAAAAAAGATGTATATATTAATTTTAAAGCGAATTTTAACCTCTTGACGCCTTTGGCCCCGTATGTGAACATTTAGTTTTTCTCTATAATTACAATTACTATTGTTGCCTGATTAGAATTGTTGCAAACAGGGAGTAATTTACTTAAATAACTTTTTGTTTTTGTGTTTGGCTTCATTTTTTTTTTGAGTTGAATGCTCTGTTTTTACGTAAACTAGTGTAAATATTTTTTGGTCTTTTTTTTTACTTATACGTTTTTCATCATTTTGCCACAAAAAAAAAAAAAATACAACATGTTAAGGGAATATATATGGAAACACGAGGGGGGTTGATGGCTCATTAACTCAGTCTCGGCGCTCGGCCCCACAGGTTTCGGGTTCGGATCCCTGTGGCGCCATGAATGCTTGTAGTGGTTCGGAATCCACTTTAAACTATAGGTCCTAATATGACTTTAATATAACTTTAAAGCGTTAATATGACTTTAAAGGTTTGGCTTAGGGCTAACAATATTATTAAAAAAATATCTCCTGTCTCGAAATCTGTCATCAAAAAATATCTCCTGTCAAGTTAGTTACAGTATTTAAGCACCGTCCTCTACAATCAATCTGTCAGTAGGCAGATGGAAAACTTTGTCTCGAAATCCCCTAGGCAGATGGCTTTGGCCCCCCTATAGGCTGTTGAGCCAATGAAAAATGTTGAGCCAAAAATGAAAATGACAAAATTTCATGAAGAACTAGTGCTCTTAAGTTCGGTGGCACGGGTTTCGGTTCGAGTCCCGGCGGGTGTTCGTAGTGGTTCGGAAACCATTTTAAACCGTAGGTCCTCGTCAAATATGATTGTAGAGCGTTGGGCGTAGGGTTGACAACTCTACCCTGTAAAAAGAAAAACATCTCCTGTTTCAGAATTCGGAGTCCTATCAGTAGGCAGATGGCCAATTGCGCCAATCAACATTTGGGTTGGTTTGTCGCTCTAGGGCCATCTTGTACACAGGAGGGCTAAACAGACCGGAAACTACAGTTTAAAGTGGATCCCGAACCACTCACAAATATCTATGACACAGCCAGATTCGAACCTGAAGACTTGGATACCAAAGGCCAGGGCGCTAGTCACTTGGCCATCACGCTGTTGCCAGACAACCAATAAGAATACTTAATATCATTAATAAAAATAACAAAAATTTGATAATAAGTTATTCAATTGAAATTCTGTTTTTTTTTATTTATCCCCCGACCCTTTGTCAAAGTCGTTGTTTTGAGAATGGAGCTTTAAAATTTGACGCGTACCTAGGGATACAGCCTATGTAAGAACCATAGGCTATTTTAACCTCTTGATGCCCTTGACTACATATGTAGACATTACTAATTACAATTATAAAAAGCTAATCATTAATAAAAAAGAACAAAAAAATACTTGATAATTTATTCGTACAGAATCTCTCAACAAGTTTGGTTTGGTTTTTGGTCGCTCTACGGTCATCTTGTGCACACTTTAGGCTAAACAGACCGAGACCTACAGTTTAAAGTGGATTCCGAACCATTCACAAACATCCATGGCACGAATGAAACCTGTGGCACTGAGGGCCAGAGCGCTAGCCACTCGGCCAAGAGGGCCCTCTCAACAAGAGAAATACAAATCTTATGGCCTGGTTGCACTGATAATGGCATTTAAAGTGTACAGTTAATAAAATGAAAATAGCGTATTGGACTGTCATTGTTATTGCTGAATTATTTGAAAATCATTAATATTTCATAAAAATAATACCTGATATACTAAACATATTAAGCTTAATAAATAATGCACGAAATAGTAATGAATAATTTATGCCCGTAACGAATACAACCATTTCAATTATAAATTACTATTAATACCCATTTCGTGGCTCAGTGGCAACATGCGCCACTGGTGAGCATTACGGTTGGGATTCAATCAGCTGGCAGCATTGTTGTAGACATTCTTTTTAAAAAACGAGGAAAACGACGACATTTTACCTCGTCAGTCGGACTACCAGGTGGAATTTTTCCGGGTTTTCCACGATACTCAAATGCGAAGCAGTTTCCCTAAAAGTACTCCTAGAAGTCATAGCCTTCCTTCTTCACCGTCAAAAACAAGCCAGACTTCTATCTGCGGGTGCTTCAACACAATAAAAGCTGCCCCTCCCACACTTTGCCTCCTATGAGACCCACAAGGGTTCATGGACTTGGTCTAGATGTTGCTGTCGATGAAGTGGATAAAAATAATAACGTTATTATTAATGCCCAGCTGCCCCAAATGTGAACGCTATGGTTTTACGTGCATTTTTATGTTCCCCTGACCCACCCCCTCCTTTTTATCAATATTAAAAAAAAATAAATAAATAAATGTCATTTTTTCCTCATTATATATATAAAAAAAATCATCCTTGAGGTGTTTAAATAAAAATCCTCTTTAAAATATATTAACGTGAAAATAACGTCACATTGTAGAGTTTTTGCATTCAGACAGTTAGCTTTTTCCCTAGCGCATGCTCATAGGAAAACATTATTACAGATACGCATGAGCAATTTCCTATGAGCATGAGCGCTAGGGAGAAAAAAGCTAACGGACGATAAAAATACGGTATGCAAAAACTCTATTAAAGATGACAGTGATGGGGAGGGGGGGATAAGTGTTTAATGTGTGTAAAAGAAAGCAAATTGTATAATGTGTCCCTAAAAATTAATCAATCTGAGCTTTGTTTTCCATTACGTTACTATAATGATAATCTCTGTCCTGAAACCATTCGTCACTAGAATGTAAAATATATAGCAAATTCAACGTTACCCAAGGTGCAGCATAGGGCCTGCCATACTGCTAGCATACACAGTTTTTGAATGTGAATCTTTTAAAAATGTCAAATTGAAAATACGAACCCTCCTTTTCGAGCACAATGGAAGAGATTTATGACCCACAGATTTTTCCTTTCCGATTTCAAGAATTGACACGAAAGTTTTTTTTTTGTTGTTGTTGTTGCATAGCATGAGTAATCGAATTTCAAATCAAACACCCTGTCTTCGGAAGCCCAATGGAACTAGGGGTTAGCCCCAGTTTTCAACTATTATAAGTACTAATCTGTTGTTGTTGTTTCTTTTATCCCACTTGGGTGGCCAAGACCACGAGACCATACGTACTCATGATTGAAGGGGAAGGAAGCAGCTTCTGTTGTGATGTAGCACCCGTAGGTAGAAGTCTGACTTTGGCACCGTGACGCTCTTACAGTCATAGGAGGCCGGGATCTATGGCTTAAAGTGGATTCCGAACCACTACAAACATCCATGGCACCGCCGGGGTTTGAACACGAAAACCTGTGGCACCGAGCGCCAGACACTCGGCCATTCAGGTCCCAAATTTGAGAATGCCAACGGCATGTGGTTTCCCAGGTGGTCACCCACCCAGCACTTTTACTTACCGCGCCCAATGATGCTTGACTTCGGTGATCTAACGAGAACCGGTATATTCAGCATGGCATGGCCGTTGGCTTACTAATTCTGAAACAATATAAATCTGATTGGATGATTTTTTACTTACTTTCATGTACAACATCGATTATGATAACTCATTATAATCGTAATAAAAAAATTCATTTAAAATAGCGGATGTCAAAGTTCTTTCATCTTCAAGGGTATATTTAGACCCTCTTCCATTCTATTATTGCGTAATTATACTGAATAAATAAAGTTATGTGAGTTTTTAGATTGTTCATTTTTATATTTAAATTTTTAATTGGATATATATTATATAATAGGACATTATGATATGCTAACTTAATAATAAGAAACATTTTTGTATTTGATGCTCTTAACATTACGTATTTGATAGGAAATATAAAAATATATTTTATTTATTAAAGTAAAAATTTAATAATATAATCATTTATATCTCTATATATATGGCGCTAAGATGTTTAGAAACAATTTTACAATTTACTGTTACAACGTTTTTTTTTTTTGTTTTTTTTTTTGAATAATGTAATATGAATCATTTTGGCGAGTGAAACGAAGTATAATTAAATGGAAATATAACCTACTTTATAAAAAAAAAAAAAAAAAAAAAAAAAAATTCTTTCGAATAAATAAGTGGATGTTTTGCGGATAAAACATCTTACAGGGGGAAAACCCTGAAACATTCTAATGATAATGTAATCGGAAAACAGAATTTCGTGAGAATTATCATTGCCGAGAGACATGTGCATCTGACTCATCCAGCAAATTATGGTATCCTGCATGCTGAAAATGTCTTCTGTCAAGTGTTTGCAAAGTTAAGGTTAGCACTATTTAACATTGATAACTGAAACTGATACTACCACTTCAGGTGGTTATCAAAATAATGGAAACACCCTAAAGTTATAAGAAATCTTTTACTAATGTGCCGAATAGTGTATAGAGGAATATTGGAACCATTCTTCATGGAGATATTGTAGAAAGTTCCGGAGAGATGCCGGTGGAGGAATTTGGGATTCCTGATTGATGGCTCTAAAATAGATCATAAAGATTAAAAGATATTGAGGTCGAGGACTGTACGGAGAAAGATGTCCCACTTCATCCTCGTGTTCATCAAACCATGATTGAACAGGTTCCTACAATTTGGGCGGCTCGATGACCAATTAGGTAGCGCTCTGGTACTGCAGGCCCAGGGAATCCTGGCAGTGGCATGGTTGCGAGTGGTTCGAACTCTTTAAACCGTAGGTTCCGGTCTGTTTAGCCCTCGTGTGCACAAGTTGACCGCAGAGCGACAAACAAACCAAACATACAACGGTCTTCCCCTTTTGAAAGTCTGCGAGGTCTGCCATTTTATACTTTTGACAAAAATCCAAAAACATACCAAATACACTTAGCCAGCTCCCATACTGTCATGATATACTTTCTATATTAAAATAAAATAGTAGCTAAGATAACATTTAATGCTTACAAAGTGTATTCTTAAAAATCACTTTTATTCACGGGTGTTTTTATTATTTTGATAGCCACCTGTACTACTACTACTACTAAGGTTTGGGCATTATATAAAAGTGAAAGGTGAGTCACTTATTTGAAAAATAATAGACTTTAGTATAAAGTCTATTAATCTTACATCTATTCAAATGATCGGAGAGATTAACCACTGCTCTAATAGGATCAACATAAGTTCCATTACACGGAGTTTCAAAATAAATTGCCAAAATAAGGATCTATGACCAAATCAGACCAAACCAACATGATGACCAAGACTAAACCTGATGGTGAATGGAAACTAAATCAAAATCAAACCATCATGAGGACCGAGACTAAATCAAAAACCAACGTATGATGAAGACTAAACCAGATCTTGATGATCCTCAAGAGATCCACAGAACTAGCTGATGAGGTCCAATGACTAAAACCAGAACTAAATCTTGATGAGGAACAAGGTTAAACTAGAATAAGATGATATTTATACATAATAAATACAGATTTAACATAGATTTTACAAATCATTCTTTAATCCCGGTCAAGGGATTACTTAAATTCAACATCAATACTCGCACATCAGATTACAGAAGCACAAATTGGACATTTGCCTTTCGAAATTTCTGTATTCATCTATAGTCTCGTGCAAATAAAGTAGATGGTAAGAATGGACTAATTTGAATTTGAGAGCTGTGAAAAAATTCAGACTAAATTAAAGCTAATCCCAAAAAAGACAAAAGTAGTTATTAATCATTTAAATTACATTGCATCTTTTTCTTCATGCTTTAACTTTGCAATTTAGCTCCATTTATACGCGCTACCATTATGAATCTTCTTGAATCTTCGAAAACAGATCAAGACAAACTACGAGAGTCACTACATAAATTTGCAATTATTTTCGATCACAAACTGCTTCATTTGATCATTCCTTCTTTGGAACAGCCCCATGTAGCCAAAAACTGTTCACAAATTGCTTACTGGCAGATATGATCATTTTTTTTGTCTCTAATTCAGTTGGAAAATCATTTAGACAGTTGTTCGATACCTTAATGCAGAAGCGTTACAATGTGCCACTTAGCACTACTCCACAGTGCGTGCTTGAAGATATCGAGTAACAATAGTTTCTACACACACGATCCTATTAGACCGGGACCTATTACGGAAAGTGGATTCCGAACCACTATTATCCAACCATTTGCACGTTGGGACTCGTACCCGAAACCTGTACCGAGCGCCAGAGCGCTTATCCTCGGCCATTCAGGGTCCCCATAGGCCTCATCGTTTAGTACTCTAAAAGCGACGCTTATAACGTATGACGAATGTAATTTTTTTCCAAGTTGACTTCAGCTGCTTCACTTTAGTTTGATTATGTTTATCGCTAGTACAGGGCTGCAGTTATCACTTTGGTTGGCTAGCTTCTTCATTTCCGCCGCACTGTTCGTTTGTTTCTTCCTTCCAAAGTATCGATCGCCAGTGGCAATTTCTTATTTTTTTTTCTTCACATCTTTCTTTTCGTTTTTCACTCACCAATATATTTTCCATTACTAGATATGCTATTTTCTAATTTCCACAATCGGCTAATTAACTCGCATCAACTAAAAATGAGAATTCTCTCGGCTAGCCAGAATACCCGCACATTACATCGCCTCTCATATATTCATTATATCATATCAGTATCATATCATATCAGCGATTTCATAAGGTGCAAACCGTCGCTTTGTGATCCTTTAGTGGAAAGCACCAGCTGAATTTGTGCAGAATCATGGGAATTCCATATCAAGTGAATTTAAAAATGTCCCAGTGGCATGGATAACAGTTCCTCTTCGGGCGCGGACTTTTTATTATTTAAGTACTTCAAGAACCGAACGGGGTACCTAGCATTGGGATTACCTGCGTAACTGTTTCCACATTACCACAACAGATGTAATACTTTTCTCATACATATGAGTTTCTTGGGCCTGATGGCGAGTGCCAGCGCCTGGCACGGTGCCTCGCCAGGCCCCGAGTCTCGGCGGCGCTACGGATGTAAGCTTCGGAATCCACTTTTAAACCGTAGGTCCCTTAATAGCATCGTAGAGCGCTGTGGGCAAAAATGTTCGTAGCACTTCAAGGTATTGCAAATTGAAGTGAGTAGCGGTGGGCCTCATGATGGCATAAAAGATTAACTGTCTTCTGTATTGCCAGCTGCATTAGAAGAACAACAACAACATATGAATTATCAAAATCTTGGATACACATTTTTTTTTAATTTATCCTCTTTAGTAATCCTTAAAGTATTGGCACAGAATTACAATTTTACTTGTTTTGTAATAATGAATGTCGGCCTTTCCTATATATTGACTCCTTGCTCAGGCAGGTCAAGTTGCTCCTCGTCTAGCCGTCACTCCAGTTATCAGTTAATTGCCAGTATTTTCCAGCCATTTTTAAAAGTAGGGACTATATCGATTTGTCCCGATTTCTTTTAAAATAAACAGTTTTTCTTAAAAATTTCCTTATATTTAGAATTCCTACGTTTGTTCATCCCTTAGCGCATTATAATTTTATATCATTTTCATTTTGTTATTATTTTTTTTACACATTATCTCAATATAATAAACCTCTTGATTTTTACTGCTAAACTCTTCAAAAATCAAAGAATGCTAAAGAATATGTGCTATGCTGTACAAAAGACCTGAATAATTATTCTGTCTGTTCAAAAAAAAAAAAAAAAGAAATGATTCGTTTTTATGTAAATATACATGCTAACAGTCGGTAAAAATAGGTGTACAAACCAACTTTTCTCATTGGTTAGAAAATAAATATTTCGCAAGTTTAATTAAAATTTATTATTATCATATATTTAAAAATATTCTAAATAAATAATAATAAATTTTAATAAAAATTTGCTAAATTATTTTAGAATGAGAGAGACGGATCAACCAGATGGAAACCATTAAAAAATTGAATTGCATCTTTCAAATTCAGTCACGCGGTAAAATTTAACACTGGTGGCAATGAAAAGGAGATGTCAAAAATACTGTAATGGTTGTAAAAAAAAAAAATGATTAAATTAACATTTTATTTAACTATTATTTAGAAAAATTCCTATTTGCGATGCATATATAAATTTTTGCTCTTAAATATTTTATTGCTAAATAAAATGAAATAAAAATTTTTAGATATCAATAAAGGTATATTTCCGATAGAAAATATTAAAGTTTTAATTGTATTTTTACCCTACATTATATAATGATGAAAATATTGATAGGTGAAACAAATTAAAGAAAAAGAAGTGAAAAATTAAGGAAGGAGAAAATGATGCACTTGGGTGGTGGTTGATTCTCTGATCTCTGCGCTGGATTTGTGGCCCAGTGGCAGTGAGTAGCTTTCAGGACAGCCCTGCCCTGAGGATGCAATTGGCTAGATCTCTGTCCTTTGGTACCACAGGCTTGCAGGTTCAATCCTAGAGGGAATGATTACTTTGTGAGTGGTTGGAATTAACATTGTAGGTCCCGTCTAATTAGCTTAAAGAGTGCACAAATGATCTATGTGAGTGGATAAGACTCATGGTGTGTGGAGTGGATAATCAAATAACCACTGTTCATAAAACTAGAATATTCCTCGATGATTATAACAGTACGTAGACGCTTCTTCGCACCTAAGGAGTTTTCCAGATTTACTATCATAACAAAAGAATGGGGAGACATGCTTAACCCCCAAAAAGTCCTCCTCGGTTAAGCAATGTACTCTTTTCGTCGTTTAATTTTTTTTATGTAGAGAATATGAACAAACACATCGAGAAAAAATAATAACCTTATATTGCTTTTGCCAAATATCGACGCAAGTAGGACATTAACCAAATTTCTCCATATTTTGTAATATGAAATTGCAGATTGGTAAAGATAACAGGACAATAATGTCCATGAAATAGTGTTTTTTACATTTTGGTACGCCCCAGCATCGAGTGGCTAGGCTCTGCGCGCTGGTATCACAGGTGATGGGTTCAAATCCCGGCGCGTCATGGATGTTGTAGTAGTTTGAATCCGCTTGAACCGGTGTACACGATCGTGGCGCCGTGGGGTAGCCGTTAACCCATTCGTAGTTTTTCTTCTTATCTTCAAAGCTG
>BPLR01001906.1:0-55707 GCA_021605095.1 Caerostris extrusa
AATTATGTGTTTCAGGTTGCTGATGAGATACCAGCGAAGCATGGGAGACTTGCCAGATTCAGGGTTTCAATTTTTGTTTTTCTATCTAGTTTAAGATTTCGAGTGCTATATAATAAAATTATTTTAAAAATGTTTATATTATAAAAATATCATTACGTATGATATATAAAAATACGTGTTATGTAGTAAAAACATTTGAATATTTAATAGAAATTTTAAAAGTGAATGGTCATTGAATTAAAATCATAAATAGAATAATGTTGACAGAAAAGAAAGTTTTACGTAGATTTTAAAAATTAAAATATTATATAGAATTATTCAAAAATAGAAGCAGATAATCTGTAATCTAATGTTTTTAATTATGTTTAAAAACTAGGCACTTAATCAAAATAAATGTTAAATTTAAATCTTACAGATGTCGTCAATATTGAGAGTGAAAAAAAATGTTTGACAATCTAAGTCCACAAATTCTGCATTGTCAGAAAAGGTAGTGAATGAAAAAAAAAAATATTTTACAATTCAAAATAGTTGAAATAAATTAATCTGCACAGCATATCTAGTAGTTTCAGAATGCCAGACATTTACCCTCTAGTGAAAAAAATTCTGTTATAATAATTCCATAATTTAAGCCAGGAATCTTGAAATATTAAAAAATACATATGGAAAAATCATATTTATTTCTGTATACTCGGATGTAAGAATTATTATGTAGAAGAAGAACACGAAAATTACATATAAAGTTAGTTTACTTATCTTTTACTAGTGTGTCTCAGTGTGTTTTGTGACCAATATTTACATTTTTAATTCAAAACGTTTAAACGCGATAGCTTCCATTAAGAGTTACAAGCAATTTAAAATCATTCACCGTCAAATTAACCAGATTTTTCAAAAATGGAAAATTAATGCTGATTGACAAAGAAATTTTGATTCCGATTTCAGAAATATAAAATACTTTGCGATTGGTTACTGGTTTCAAAAGCTGCGAGTTTTTAAACATTTGCCACTATTTTAAACGACACATCTGGGTATATAAATGACTGTAATTCCTTTCAAGTTTGTAGTAGAATTTCATTTCTTTCTTTATATATTTAAACTAGATTTTTATATAAAAATTTCCCTTTGCTGAAGAGCTAAACTATTTTTAGAACACTTTTTTGTAAAAAAAAAAAAAAAAAAAAAATTACCATTTTCGATTTTGGATTAAAAACAGTATTAACTATTAGTAACTTCAATTAATTTGTCCAAATTCAGCACCTTCAATGTAATTCAAATTTTACAAACTGGTAGTTGAAAGAGTATTTTATTGCCTGATAAAAAAAACTTCACTTTACAATTAAGAGCCCTTTTAAAAAACGAATTTCTATTTTTGTATAACAGGATTTTTGACGTATGTGACATGTAAATAAAGCCTAATTTGTAATATTTTGTTTAAATAAAACTTGAAAGCTTTTAAAATAACCTAAATGATGTTTTCAAAGGTGAATTTTAAACTAATCAGAATAGTTATCAGAGTCTTCAACGTGAAAATTTACTTCCTGAAAACCCTTCAACTTATTTAATCCCAATCTTAATCAAACGAGAAAATCATTAATTAAGTCATAAATATATTTTCTAAAGACAGACCTGGACAAGGATACCTTTCCAGAAAATAAATATTTTGTTAAATTTTCACATTGTAAAGTGCGCTGTAATTAAAGAAACTCATTGTTTTAAAAGTTCAAAAAGATTCTAAATTCATTTTGGACTATAATTTAGATGACTGACAATTAATCCAACAATAAACAACTATTTTTTATAATAAACACTGGCTGAAACAATAACTTTTCATAATTGTTAAACTTTCTAAAATTCATTAAGTTTCTTTTCTTATACGTTGAAATAGCACAAGTACATATACGAGATCCAAGCTTCTTGTCCGAAATTCCGTTGTTTGCCGATTAATTTTAACGTTGAAAATTTATCAATTATTTGAAATTTCTACTGATTATTGTTCTGATTAGTTAAAAGTCCATCTTCTAAACAATTCGTTGGGTGATTTTAAAAGAGTTTTAGTTATATTTTTAAAGGATATTATAATGCAGGTTTTACTTGCATGCCATTTACATTAAAACTCCTATTATAAAATGTTTAATTAAAAAATTGAAATTTGTTTTTAAAAAATAGGCGTGGATGGTCCGTCGATAGTTTTTATCAGATACTGGAGCTCTTTTTCAGCTACGAATACTTGAAATTTGAAAGAAATTAAAGGAGTGAATATGGAGGAAATAATTGTGAAAGTTACTAACTTTTAATCCAAAAATTAAAATTAAATATTTTCAGAAAAAGCGTCATAAAGAGTGTATGTTTAAATCTAAGTTTAAATGAAAACTCATTTTGTTCTAAATAAAACAAAATACTTTTAACAGTGAAAAATTTGAACGGAAGTAGTGATTTATTTCTTCAAAAGATAGACAGAAAAACACCATTGCCAATTTTAAAAGTCCATATCTTTCGATCTTTAAATTTTGTTTTAAATAAAAGAAAATTACAGAAACTTTATCTAAATTGAAAATTAATTCTATTTATATTAAATGAAATTAATTTATGTAGTATTAATTTTTAATTTAATTTGAATGATAATTGGAATTTTTTTTCTTTCTATTTCATGTACACTTTCTGTTATTCGACAGAGAGGTAAGTAATTAAAACATTTTTAACGATATTATCTAATTTTATTATATTTTATTAAATATATGTATTGTGGGTGTGCTCCATTAAAACTGCACATTAGGCTAAAGGCTATGACAGCTTTACGAACTGTCAAAAACAAAATGCAAATTAGAAGTTGAATTTCGAACCAGATCAAATATTGAACTCACATCTGAGATGAGGGAATATTTTCTAGCCATGCCAACATGAGAAATTAGGACATCCTATACGCATAAGGGGTTTTAGTTTCCTTCTTGCAAACAGATTGAATTAATGATTTCCCGACTTTGCTATCGAGTATTATAAATATCTGAAAATTAATATGGATTTAGCAGTATGGATAGTCAGTATGAATTTACAAATCGTATTAAAGAACTATTGATTATAACCTCTGTAATATTCAAAATTATGCTGTATATTTCAGTGGATTTCGGTCTATCACTTTACTAAATGAGTTCACTTCAAGAATATCATCAGATTTTAATAGCTAATTTGTATTCAACCAGATGTCCAAAATCATGAATACTGAAGATTTGCAACAGATTTTTATTGTTGTGTGTATAACATCAGTGGACCTCATGTACCACTTAAGTATCCCACGAACATCTCACCGACAAGTGGGATGAAGAACTTTAGGAGAGAACTTCTTCGTGAGAACTTTTTAGGAGTAACTGTCCCTCATTTGCGTTTTGTATGGGTGAAAACCCAGAAAACTTCCACTAGGCAGCCCTACAATTGAGTCGTTTTTCTTTGAAAGTGGTATAAGCTCATTTTTATTTATATGAAGATACCTAAGGATTTTTATTTGAATGGTTTGAGTTATGAATAGATAGATTATAATACAGTTTGAATGGTTCATTTTATGTTTTTAAATATTAAATAGATTTAAGTTTATATTGTGATCGTTTTTAAAGTTTTAGTTAAAAGAAATTTATACGGAAAAATGAAAGCTCATTTTTGATGATCTCAAATGGTTTACATCACTTTCAAATTCAACAAAATGTGAAAGTCATACATTGATGAAACATTAAATAGAAAATTTCTATTGAGTCATTAATTGAATTTCGAATATTATATAATATGAAATGCACACTTGTTATAAATTTCACGATTAATAATTTAGAGATAATCGTATTTATTTACTTCAAGTTAAATAAACAAACAGAACGCACTGCTAATAGAGTTTTCAACTCTATCTATGAAGTCCCTCCTCTAACGATGATTCAGAAACCAACAACAAACTTTGAACGAACGAAAATTTTGATGTCATTAACAGTGTTGCCACACATATAGAAATGAAGTAGAGAAATTACGTAGTATAGTTTTTGAACTAAATATTATGTCTTTGCGGAAAGTGGACTTACGCCACTTTCAAAGTAATTATATTTTTTAATTTCATTAACTACGTAAATTTATATTTACAAAATGATGAACATTTTGATGGATTTTTTTTTTTTTGGAAACTGTTTATAGATAAAAAGCTCATAGCATTGCATTGCTACAGATTGCATTCATCAGTATGATTAACTAACTTTTTGTCAAATGGACTTATCTACGGAAAACGTCAGTTCTGAGGCTTTCTAATTTCTTCAGTTCTAAAAGGCTTTATTACTGTCTGAAATACAAAATTTTTTTTACATTTCTTTCTTCATAATTAGTGGAACGTGGCTTTAGTGCTGTTATAATTTTGTTAACACAAGGAAAGTAAGAAATTGACTACAAATAGTGAAACATGGTGTTACGGTCTAAGAATAAAACACATAATACAAAAGTAGACTGTAAAAAACACATCTGCTTTTTATTCGAAAACCAAACGCACACTCCTGGTGTTGCATTTCTTTCTCCCTCCAGTCAGTTCACGTCCACGCTGACAGGACGTTTACATTATCGGGCGCTGGCTTCCACTTCGATTTTTTTTTTTTCTTTTTTACATAATATGCACGTGGAGCTATTTATACATGGTAATCTAAGAATATCGCTTTTAAAAATAGAGCTGAGGATTAATTCTTCGACAGCCATGCATCAATTTCGTTCTTCTCATTAGGATCATTTTTAATGTAATTTTATTTTCATATTATGCTTCTAATTTCTGTCCAATCTTCTGTAGGCAATTCGAATGTTATTTTGGTTCATTTTAATAAATAATTTTATAAATTCAATCTTCAAGGTGTCTTATTTACAACATCTTTATTTACTATATTTTAAGACGTAGGTATATATAATAAAAATTAGTGTTCTCTTTTGTATCTATATATCTTCCTGTTTGTTCGTTTAAAGGAGACAGATTTCTAGGGAGGCGCCGATTAACTTTTTCTGGAAAGAAGGTGTCAGGACGAATAAGTTTGGGAACTACTTACTGATCTAGAAAGATGTTCTTCAAAAAAGAAAGAATTCTTTATTAATAACAGATACAAAAAACTTGATAGTAACAGAAACAAAAAAGCTTCATCCACATAAATATAAAATGTATATACTTATTCATTTTATGTGTATAACAGTTCGGTTATTAAAAAAAAAAAAAATAACATGGGCTTAAAATGCAGATTCAAGTGTTAATTATTGAACAAAAATAATTATTAAAAATTCCTTTACATGTTTTAAACATACAGAATATATTTCTTTCAATTTGATAAATATTTTGATTTTATATATTTCTAAGTATTTATTGAAAAAAATTTCTTTTTTTCTTATCTAAAAGGAGCAAAGACAAAAACAAGAAGAAAAAGCGAGGAAAAAAGCTGAAGTTCGAAAAAGACTCGAAGAATCAACGAAATCCAAATCGAAGAAAGGTGGATTTATGACCCCGGAAAGAAAAAGAAGCTTCGAGTGAGAATCGATTTGCATTTCTTAGAACAGCATGCTTAACTTTTGTTTACATTTCACTTATAAGTCTGAAGGATATTAAATAATATTTTAATATACGTATAAAAAATATAAGTTTTTAAACAATGTAAATTTGTAGGAATCTGATATAACTTATGTATCAGTGGAAATCAAAGATACGAAGAAAATATTTTGAAAGCATGGTTCGAAAGCCTGATTCACATTATCCAATTTTCCTTAAAAATTATTCCGCAGAATATATAAATAACCAATTAAGCATAAATAAAAAGTGTATATGTTTCATTTTTGTATGTATTACATATAATTTTTTGACAAATAAAAATCAGTACAATTAGTAGAAATCCTTCAACCGAAATATTTCATCTCATTCATTTAATGCTATATCAGACTTTATACATTAAATTTCTTGCAATTTAATTAATATACTTTTTAGTAATTGGGATATGAGAAAAATAAAATTTTAAACAATTTTGGTTTCTTAATATTGTGCGGAACAAGTTTTTGTTAGTGTATAATTCGTTCCTTGTCACGTGATCAATGCATAAAAATTACGAATGATATTTTGAAGGATCAAATTACATTCAATAGGAAGACTGATTCATCTACATTCTGAGATGGGCCATGTTGATTTTCTTTCATGCCGCAGATATTCTCTACATGAAAGAGATTTATTATATTCTGGAGGACTTCTTAGTCAACAAAAATAACTCATTGTCATTTGCTATAATATAAATGTTATCAAAGCATTCCCATCGTCAATGAAAGAAAAAGACAAATTTGTTCTTAACAATAAAGATCGATATTAATGCGTAACATCAAAATGATTACTCCCAACACTCTGAAAATCTTCTAATCTTTTACTAAATGGAAAATTTTAAAAGATTTCTTTCTCAGAATGCAGTTGATAAAATATTAATATTGTGGTGGTTCTCACAGAATTAGGCTCACGGTTGCCAGCAATTCGTGCGTTAAACAACTCCAATGTAATGACTTTTAACATAAAACCGGGATCGGTCCATTCGCAGACACCACACTGGATCTTCGACCATGTGGGTTATGCTGAATGCAACTCTTTCGCCTCTGATTTTAGAGAGTACTTTGTTTTTTAATGTGCTTTCTTGTGTTTTTAAATAATAAATATTTTAAATTACACTCATGTCCATAAATTAAGGATAATTCAAAATCACACAGAAATTGAACTCAAAAATAAAAATTTCACCTGTAGAATTATCACACACATCTTGAAGAAGAATATGCTAATTACAGGAAACCGCCAGATGGCACGGATAGTACGTCACAATGACGAGTGTAAGAGAGGGGTATATAAGGAATGGTGGCAAAGAAGTAAAATTGTTCACAAGCGCTTTAAAAGCCTTTCAGTGCAATAACCGCATAGTTATGGCACAAAGGAAGCATTTGGATGATTTTTACATGGTAGAATTATCGGACGACTGGAATGTGGACGTACCCAGCTGGAAGTATCCAAGGAACTTGGAATCGCCCAGAGTGTCATCTCCAGGCTTTGGCAACGATTCCAAGATGATGGTAATGTGAGTAGATGTTACAGCACGTCTCCCCCGAGTTACAACACCGAATAAGGATCAGTATTTAGCAGTTACTGCCAAAAGAAACAGACGGAGCACAGCATCAGACCTGTCTCGTCAGCTCTCTTCAGCTACCGGTACGACAGTTTCAAGGCAGACCGTGTACAGACGCTTAGGGCACATTGGTCTATATGCTCGTAGGCCTGTCAGATGTGTTCCACTTACCGCAACTCACTGTCGCCTGCGATTAACCTGGAGTAGAGAGCATACATTGTGGACACCGCAACAGTGGTCTTATGTGATGTTTCCGACGAGTCCAGGTCTAGTTTGCAGTCTGATTCTCGCCGGACTTTCATATGGAGATCGCCAGGTACCCGTTACCACCAAGAGAACACCATTGAACGATACCGTTACGGTGGTGCAGAATGGCTCGTTTGGGGAGGAATTATTCTTGGTTCCAGAACGGACCTGCATGTTCAGAGTGTAACGATGACAGGCCACATCTATCGGAATGTCATTCTGGAACAACATGTACGTTTGTTTCGGGGCGCCATGGGTGCTGAATTTCTGTTTATGGATGACAACGCCCGTCCTCACCGTGCAAACATTGTAGACGAATGCCTTCAATAGGAGGATATCACCCGTATGGATTGGCCAGCACTCACCGGACTTGAATCAATAGAGCATGTGTGGGATATGCTTGGCCGACGAATTGCAGCCCGTCAACCGGAACTTCAGAGGGCATTGCTTGATGAGTGGTGCAATATTCCCCAAGATCAGATTGATAATTTGATACTCAGGATGCCTAGGCGTTGTAAGGCCTGTATTGCATCGTCCGGTAGACATACTCCATATTAACCATCATACTAACCATGTTATACTGTTTTTGTAAATAGGTTCTTTTTTGAAATTTGCTCCAGGGAGTAAAAATCGCAATTTTTATTAATTATGTCAAACATATAGCATCTTTTTTGCTCTTTACCTTTTGTTTAATAAATAGACTTTGCAAATAAGTCAAATTTGTTTTGCTTCTGTCTCTTTCTTTGCCTGAACTTCATTATCCTTAATTTATGGTCATGAGTGTAAATAAGTCCCTCAATTACAATATCAAATGGTTATTCTTTTGTTTTCAACTTTCCATTGTAAATAAAATAGCAATTAATTTGTAGACCCGCAATGTGATTAACAAAGCATTAAAAATTCAAGAAAAAAATCTTTCTTAAAGATCTTACTTTACAAAAAATGTGATATAATAAATCCGTTCTTCTTTATTAAAAATGTTTCATAATCAGTGAAGAATTTGTCTGGGAATAAAAGGTGATTAATTTATTTTAAGAAAAGATAAGGTTGTATGTGGACAATTCATACTTCAAGAATGATTTTTGTTATAAATATTTATACAAAAACAATGTAAATACCTAATTAAATATTCATAAAAATTTTATCTCCCAGACGTTTATTTATATTTCTGATCTAAAAAATAAATTTAATTCCAGAGAGCTGTAGAAGTTTTTAATCACCTCACATGCTTTTATAGACTCTCTTAAGGAAGAAAGCTGCCGAGGAACTCAAAAAAGGGAGCAAGAACGAAAAGCCGAGGAAAGAAAAAATGATAACAGAAAGATGTGGGCAACCCAAAGATGTGGAGAATGCCAATGAAGGTAAATAATATTATTCTTTCTTATCATATTAATTTCATATGGTAATATATGTGTACTGATATATGTTTATATGTGTACTGATATCGCCTTTCTGGAATAATCTGACAGATATTTTTGCTTTGTTTAATGCCTCTTAATTTTTTTCTCTCACTCTGTGTGATTACATTTATGAAGGGAATGGCTGATCTACAGAAAGTGCTGTCACTCTATAGTTAGACATTTGTACTGGCAACTTAATTTTTTTTATAAAAATTACAGGAAAAAAATGTAGAAAAAAAATTAAACAAAAAAATTTAATGCACTTTAGGAACGAGTTTTCTAAAATTTACTATCAAGGAGACTGGAATCTGTAGGACAAATTTAAAGTGTGTCATCCTTTATTTTAAAAAATAAATGGCATTTTGCAGTCAATTATAATCATTTATGTTTATAATCTTCAGCTCTCTCGTTATCTTAGGAATTTGAGTTAAGAGAATTATGAACTGTTATTAATCGCACAGTTAGCTAGTAAAATAAGGTTAATTTTTTTGTCTTAGAATGCAATGTGCATACCTATTTACAGAAAGCATTTCTATCAGGACTCGGATATGTTTCTAAATGTTGTTCCGATTGCTGTTTAACAGAAATATAAATTTCTAGAGGACATTTTAAAGCAGCCTTTTTATTTCCCATCCTACTAATCTATAGAACAAATGTTTTCAATCAATGAATATTTTACGAATGTTATTAATTACTTCTTTACATCTTCTTTCTCATTGAAGCACCCATCCGATATAACTGTCCTGCAAGACAGACACTATTATAAATAAATTCTTTTATATCATTTCAAAAATCAGTAGTTAGGTCAAATTATTTTTGATTTTATTGACTTAACATTTAATAAAAAGAGGTTTAAAAAATGCTTTTTTTTTTTGTGTAAAAATTATTTGTTTAGCAATACTTTTAGCTATATGAAGAAATATTTGTCATTGAAATCAATATATACTCGTTTCATCAACAGCAACTTTGCAAGCTGTATGTAAGGAATATTATAAACGAATCGCCCAGTTGGAGGATGCAAAAATATGATCTGGAATATGAAGTTAGTCACAAAGAATTTATGGTAAGTTCAACTTTAACGCTTTAAAGTTTTATATATTTATTTATTGTATTGTATTTCTTACTGAATTTATCTATTTTCCGTAGCTCAATGAGTTGACTATTCAAGTGAACGATTTGAGGGGTAAATTGTAAGTATAAATGTTCTAATTAGTCCATTAAATAATGAAAGAGATACTTATATAACCAAAACTCTTATTGACTGAAGAATATAGTAAATGAAGGGCCTATTATTTATTATTTGAAAAGAATTTTATTAAAAAGGGGACAGCTAATAAACCACAAAGGTCTAAGTAAGAGAAGCATTTGCTGTCGTTTAAAAAAAATGCGGAAATATAAGTAAACCGCCTGTTAAAATGCCTAGAATATTTAAGGATCCATTAAATAGAGATAACGAAAATAATACTTAGCCAGAGCAAGATGAGGACTTCAACCATCTATCCATCTAACAAGGAGAGACCAAAAACTGACCGAAACCGATTTGTTTGTCTGTCTAGAATGTTAATTATTGAAAGCATTAGGACCCACTTCTCAATAATTTTAAAGAAAATTAATTTTGAAAATTTTAAAAAGCTTTTTATACATTAAATTACTAGGGAGCGAAAGACACAGTCAGGAAACATATGCTTAGTGTATTTGGAAATAGTAGGTACTATCACCGAACAGCGTTTTTTCTCCCGTTTAATTCTCTACACTTATTTTTAAGTAATATTACAGAATTAATAAATTAATAAGTATTTTTATATTTTTTTTTTTCTCGATACTTTAAATCTTTTTTATTGACATCAATTTAAAAATGTTTCTTAAAAGAAAAATATGGCTGGTTTTGAATTTCTTGTAGTCAATTAAATACATAACATTGAACGGTATTTATTTTACAAATAGTAGACATATGTAACTCAAGTTATAATTAATATAGTGGTTATTTATGATTATGTTTAAATTTATGATTTGTGTTTAACAAGTTTTTTAGAAATTTTTAAGGCTTACAAGTCGGAAGATTGGTACTAGAACAAGTGTGATACGTATCATAAAAGCAACAAATTTGAATATGAAAGAGTAGGGTAACTGTACTGAAGCTGAATCAAAAATTACAAAAAAGTGTGATAGAATGAACTGTAAGACTTATGATTAAAGGAAACAATTCTAATAAAAAGGGGATAAAATCATCAAAGCAAGAAAAACAGTATGGTTCTCGACATATACAGAACACTTTAATATTAAAAATAAAGTTTTATATTAGTAAATTATTTTATATGGTTTAAAAGCAAAAAAAAAAAAAAAAAAAAAAAAAAAAAAAAATAATAAATAAATAAAATATTGGAACTTGTAGAAATTCGGCACTAATAAAGTGTTCTACATACACTCAAGAGCCAAAACATTATGAACACCTGTCAATAACGAGTTGGCCCACCTTTCGCGCGCAACACAGCTTCAACCCGCCTTGGCATGGATGTCACAAGTCCTTGGTAGATGGCCGGAGACAGATTGTACCAGATGTTTAAGCAACGGTCACGCAAATCCGAGATATTGAGAATTGGTGGTCATTGAACTCCTCTGAGCTGCCGTCCCAGGACATCCCAAATGTGTTCTATCGGATTGACATCCGGTGAGTTAGGCGGCCAGAACATTAACTGGAATTCAGCATCATGTTCCTGGAACCACTCCAACACAATTTTAGCCTTATGGCAAGGGGCGTTGTCCTGTTGGAACATTCCATTTCCAGCTGGAAATACAGAGACCATGTAAGGGTGCAACTAGTCTGCAATGATGTTCAGATACCCTGCAGCATTCATGGTCTGCTCTACCACAACCACGGGTCCCAGAGACGCCCAAGAGAACGTCCCCCAAAGCATAATACCGCCGCCACCGGCCTGTGTATGACGTACTGTACATTGAGGGAGCAACTGTTCGCCTGGAAGACGGCGTATCCCTGACACGGCCATCGGCGTGATGAACGACAAACCGTGATTCATCTTACCAGGCAACTCTCTCCCACTGATCCATGGACCAGTCACGATGTTCCCGGGGCTCAGCGCAGGCGCAGTTGGCGATGACGCTTGGTCAGCAGAGGCACACGAGTGGGACGTTTGCTGCGTAGCCCCATATCCAACAGTGTCCGCTGAACAGTGTGCTCCGATACTATTCTACTTGGCCCTGCTTTGTATTGGGCTGTCAGCTGAGCCACTGTCTGGCTCCGGTTTTTCTTCACCATGCGAGACAGTCTCCGACGACCTTTTTCTTTGATAGCGTGTGGACGTCCAACACCATGTCGTCTACTGCTGGTTTCACCGTCATTCATCCTCTTTGCGTAAGTACTAACAACTGTAGATCGCAGTTTCGGAAATATTTGTTCCGAGCCTTCGAGCCATTACAATCTGCCCTCTATCAAAGTCGCTTAGATCCGCAGCCTTTCCTATCACACACAGAAGTAAATGAAAGAATGATCCTTCAGACTCTCCAGCAGCAGTTAAATACCACTTCACCTGATCACGTGCCTTCCACGTCATCCAGGCGAGTTCATTGCAAAATGTAGGGGTGGTCATAATGCTTTGGCTCTTGAGTGTATGTCGCCTTATGTAATTTGTAATGCAATATAAAAACGATTTTTTAAAAGTATTTAAATGATCAAGCAGTAATAAAAGAAAGGCAATCTAACATTACCTAAAAAGTGTAAGAAATGCATCAGATTTAAATTACTGTGAATTTTTAACGTATCATATGTATATACGATACCAACAGTGAAACTTTTAAAACAACTACATGATAAATAGTCCGTAATGCAATCGGTTGAAAAAAAAAAAGTTTCTGACAGATGGGATACTGTAACTAACAAAGAAAAAAACATAAACTTTTTTATTATTGTCAATTATTATTTTACTTAATGTATAAATTTCTGTACCGAAAGCTATTTATAACCACAAAGCAAAAACAAAACACTTTGTGTAAATTTCTAAACTATTTAAAACTTTAAAAAGTTTAAAATTTTACTTTTGAGGTGTTTTTATTTCAAGCTTACATTTTAATTATTCACTTTTCGCTTATGCTAGTTTAAAAAACACATAAGAAGAGCAGGAATTAAACCTGAACCTTATATGGGGAATCAAAAGTTTGGCAAACCTAGATTTTCAATTAAAGAAAGGAATGGAAAATGATGATTGAAATGTCGTTATCTATAGTTAAAAATAGACATTTACAGTGATGTAAACAATAAATAAACATAATTCGTGAATTTATAACACATTAATCATAAATTATATTCTATTTTCCTGCAATTTAAAAAATTATATTTCATTGCCCATGTTATGTATTTGTTTGATATAAAACTCTAAAATATGGCCATGATTTTTTGTTCAATTGATATCAATAAAATATTTAATGTTTAACAAAAGTTAAATTAATAAATATTTTTATGTTTTTTTTATTTAACTTTTCTATATTACTTACAAGTGAATGTAAGAAATTAAAACGAGGAAAAAAAGAAAATTCGGTAAAGAAACGGCTATATATAGGTATGCTAATCAAGTATTTTCTGAGTCGCCAGGCAGCTGACTTATGCTTGTAATTTAATAAATAAAAGTTTTTCAATATTTTCAAACTTTATTTTCTCAAAATCTATTGAGAAGTGGGACCTAGTGATTAAGGCTATGGAGATTGCAGACGGTTTCAAGGAACGCGAGACCATCGACAGCTGTTGTTTGCATAACAGACACGCAATTTATTTAAACTATTTTATTTTCGCACGCCTTAGGATGCAATTTTATTTGTATATTTAATTTCTTAAATTTTATTTTTCATCCCTTTCAGTAGTTTTATATGAAGCCCCGTGCACCGAAAATGATGTCATACTTTTCACTTTCTCGAATTTTTCGTCGTAAAGTTATGGTATTTTGGGCAACATTTTAGTACTTGATTCTCGCCTTGCATGCTTATTCAGTATGTACTGAATACCCTGTATATGTAAGACATTAAATTCTTATCATGCCAAATTCCAATCGTTTCATTTCGTTTCCTCATTCAGAATTTAATCACCCCCCCAAATTCGACGGAAAACCTGCATATTTCACCTTTTATGCCTTTTCAAGTATTCTCGTCAAAAAGTCCGTTGTTAAATGGTTAAATGTTAAACATTTTTATGGTTTGTAACATTACAAATGTATTATATATATTATATCGTAATTAATGGGTTCTTTTATTAGCTGAAATAAAGTAATAACCTTCTTAATTTAGCAAAAATAAACTGAAAAAAAATTGCTGAATTAAAATAAGTTGCTTGGGGATTTATCTATAAGTTTAATATTTATAATTTTTTTTAGATTACTCATACTTGTTATCTTTTATTACAGTGTCAAGCCTAATTTGAAGAAGGTATCGAAATACGAAGGAAAGTGAGTACATATATGTAGAATATTACTTTTTTTAAGTATAACTTAAGAAAAATCAAATATTTTCCCTCACACTTTATTAAAAATGTTTTTAAACCTTTATTTATAATTAATTAAACATACTAAGAATAAAAGATGACTATAAGAATATCAAACAATGAAAGTATATCATTGGGTTTCAAAATATACTTGAATTTTTTAGAATGAAAGTGTTGACTTAAATAGCTAAATATTATTAAAAAAATTTCTTCAGATTAATGTAAACTATGATTTGATAGATAAAGCTTTGGATGAATCTAGGTTATGACTCTTCAGAGAAAAAGCTCGGAAATTTTTAATAATTAAATTCGAACTATTTATAATTTATGGCATTCACAAAATTTGTTATTTAAATAAAATTTATTTTATTTTGCAAAAATTATTTTATTTTCAAATAATTTAAAGCTATGGTCTATGTGATCACAAATTGGTGAGAAATTTTCGCTGAAGCAATGGAAGAAATTTTGTGACGCGTAAAATTTTCCATTTCTTTAAAAATTATAGAGGAGTTTAAATAGTTTACTTATATACTTTTCACCAACATGCTTTTCCACTATGGTGTTGACTGGGGGACGGGTTTTGATTACAAATATGATGCTGGTTCTCCTTAGATTCGTCTTCCCTATTGAATGTAGTGTAGCCCGTTGTCTTTGGTTACTTTAAATAACGTTGAATCGATTACAATTATGAAATATTACAGAAAAAAACATAGTTCTATATAGAAAAAAGGAAGATCTGTTACAAGACTAAACCTAAAGAATAAAACTTGAAGGCTACTGTGTATTATATTGAAACCCTCGTCGACTTAAGAATTGCAATTCTTCCACCTTCAGATGGTAAAAAAAACCTCTTTGAGTAAATTTCAATTGTCAATATCAATGGTTTTTGACAGATTCAAGGAATGAAAGTTCTAAATACAAAAAAAAATTCATTTTAATAAGTGGCTCGTTTATATCAGGATAGAAACGTGTAGTTTCTAAAAATGAAGCAGTGTTGCAATATAATTGTATACATATTCATATTTGCTAAAATTACAGCACCAAAGAGGAATAATGTGAAAGAAATTAAACTTACAGGCCTGGGGAAAAATAAATATGACTATAGTTCTATACTTAATGTTGCATATTTTAAATTACCGATCTTAAAGGTTTAGATGGAATGACATTTCTTTTCATTCTAATCTATACAATCGGTAAGATGTCTTAAATTTCTAGAAAAAGTGATGTGTAAATGAATGAATTATCTAAACATTTGTGGGATTGAGATTGTCTGCTAAATACAACATTCACTTATCTTCAAGTTGGGATGATACGAAAACTTATAAGTCATTTAACCTTGATTTCAAATTACAAGGTTAAACAAATCTTTAGAAATTATAAACAATCTATAAGAAAGAATAACATAAAAATGATAAGCAACCAATCTATGTAGAATATATTTATTTCTGAAAATAAGACAAAGTGAATTTATTCTCATATGTTTTTGTACCGTTTTAAAGGTGCAGAAGTGTTGCAGTTATTTACTAGAAGAAAAAAAAAAACTTTTAATTTTCCCCTTTTAAATATCTAATTTCCTCTGATGATGATCATTTTTTTCGGTCTACGGATGTAAGCATTTTTTGTTGTTTTTGTTGTTGGCTGCGGCCTCGTGTTTCATTTATGTATACAATGAGCAATCCACCAACTGGGGATGAAAACAAATCATTGCCTTCCGAGATATCTTTTAGAGGTAGTTGGCCTCGTTTGCATGTGGTATGGAAGAAAACTCTGAAGTTCCTACCAGACAGCCTGAATTTCGACGCGAGACGCTACCCACGTTGCAACAATCTTATCGAGTCGTCTCATTTCTAAAAACAGTAAATGCAATGGAAGCCTCCAAAGAATTCAAACCTGAGCCCTACTACATATATTATCATTGACAAGTTGGCCAACTCGCTATTTTAAATCAAAAATGCCAGGAAGTATTTTTGTATTGTTATTCATGCATTAGAGATTAATTATAACATATATTATACTCATTAGGTTTGAGAAGTTAAAAATGATCGCCAAAACTTCTGAGATTGACTTCCGTGCCAACCTAAAAAATGTCAAATCAAATAAATTTAAGTTGGAAGAAGAAGAAGAGGTAAGAACTGTCAATTTTTCTTAATACAAATCATGTATAGTACGTTAGGCTATATACCTAGAAAAAATGACTTAAGCAAAAATAAGCTTGTTGCATAGACATTCAAGTTAATAACATATTTGATAAATATGAACGCAATTGTTGACAAAATATTTTCAAAATCATTGAGTTTTTTGTTTACTTAATTCGAATCGAATTTTTTAATCGATAATCCTTTCACTTGGAAATTCTTTTATTTAAGTTAATACCCTTTTCAAGTTTTAGTAATACAAAAAGAACAAAAGTTACCATGCAGTTGTCATTTTTCGCATTTTGTACATATTTCATAACATAAATTTTTGAAAAGAATTATTTTAAGAAAAGCTTTTTATAATAAATTAATAATTAACAAACATAATTACTGAATTTCAATTTGAAGTTAGTTAAGAAAGTTATAGTTCAGTAATAAAAGTTGGGTGGTAGAAAATTTTCAAATTTCTAGAAGATTAAATCTAATTTTGAAAGAGAAAATCGCAAAGAATTATTTAACACTCTAATAAATTTCTTTATTTTCAGGGGAAAAAGCAAGGTCCGGAATGGGCTAATAAATGATACTAAAAATGCAGGAATAAATAGGATAGAATTACCGAAGGCCCAAAAGATTTCAAGTAATGGCATTGAGGAAAAAGTTTATGAATCTGCTAATGCAAAAATATGATGAATAATGATCATCAATGAAATATCAACCTGTCAATTACATTTTCCTGTTAAAATAAAAACATTTATGTTCATATTTGCTACTCTGTTTTTACTGAATGCATCATAATACGCTCTTGTCCATAAATTAAGGATAATGAAGTTCAGGCAAAGAAAGAGACAGAAGCAAAACAAATTTGACTTATTTGTAAAGTCTATTTATTAAACAAAAGGTAAAGAGCAAAAAGATGGTATAAGTTTGACATAATTAATAAAAATTGTAATTTTTACTCCCTGAGCAAATTTAAAAAAAAAAAAAACCTATTTACAAAAAACAGTATAACATGGTTAGTATGATGGTTAATATGGAGTATGTCTCCCGGACATTGCAATACAGGCCTTACAACGCCTAGGCATGCTGAGTATCAAATTATCAATCTGATCTTGGGGAATATTACACCACTCATCAAGCAATGCCCTCCGAAGTTCCGGTTGACAGGTGGGAGGGGGTTGACGGGCTGCAATTCGTCGGCCAAGCATATCCCACACATGCTCTATTGCATTCAAGTCCGGTGAGTATGCTGGCCAATCCATACGGGTGATATCCTCCAATTGAAGGTATTCGTCTACAATGTTTGCACGTTGAGGACGGGCGTTGTCATCCATAAACAGAAATTCAGACCCCATGGCGCCCCGAAACAAACGTACATGTTGTTCCAGAATGACATCCCGATAGATGTGGCCTGTTATCGTTACACTCTGAACATGCAGGTCAGTTCTGGAACCAAGAATAATTCCTCCCCAAACGAGCCATCCTGCACCACCGTAACGGTGTCGTTCAATGGTGTTCTCTTGGTGGTAACGGGTACCTGGCGCTCTCCATATGAAAGTCCGGCGAGAATCAGACTGCAAACTAAACCTGGACTCGTCGGAAAACATCACACAAGACCACTGTTGCGGTGTCCACAATGCATGCTCTCTACTCCAGGTTAATCGAAGGCGACAGTGAGTTGCGGTAAGTGGAACATATCTGACAGGCCTACGAGCATATAGACCAATGTGCCCTATGCGTCTGTACACGGTCTGCCTTGAAACTGTCGTACCGGTAGCTGAAGAGAGCAGACGAGACAGGTCTGATGCTGTGCTCCGTCTGTTTCTTTTGGCAGTAACTGCTAAATACCGGTCCTCATTCGGCGTTGTAACTCGGGGGGCGACCTGTGCTGTAACATCTACTCACATTACCATCATCTTTGAATCTTTGCCAAAGCCTGAAATGACACTCTGGGACTTCCAGCTGGGTACGTCCACATTCCAGTCGTCCGATAATTCTACCATGTAAAAAATCATCCAAATGCTTCCTTTGTGCCATAACTATGCGGTTATTGCACTGAAAGGCTTTAAAGCGCTTGTGAACAATTTTTACTTCTTTGTCACCATTCCTTATATACCCCTCTCTTACACTCTCGTCATTGTGACGTACTATCCGCGCCATCTGGTGGTTTCCTGTAATTTGCATATTCTTCTTCAAGATATGTGTGAGAATTCTACAGGTGAAATTTTTATTTTAGAGTTCAATTTCTGTGTGATTCTGAATTATCCTTAATTTATGGACATGAGTGTATATTTACAAACACAATTTTAGCAATAACCATAAAAAAACCAAAAATGAATAAAACTTAAAGCATCTTAAGTGTATTTGTATCAAGTAGTATTTCTTTTTACACAGTAAAAGGATTTCGACTTGGGAAAATTAAGATAAAATAACTTAATAATATTATTAAATCATCTATTTTTAATTAAAAACTATTTCATGTATATAATATTAAGCAATGAAATAAACATTATGCTAAAATATATTTAAGGAATTAAATATAAAAATCGCTTTTTTCAAAGTATGCATAAATTATTATTATTAAGTATTAAAAAAGTAGGGAAACCAATGAAAAAAACAACAAGAGGGAAATGAGAAGGGAATTAATCAAATTTCTTAGCACTGAATCGGAAACAAAATTATCTTTCTGTAAGAAATGTGATAAAAATTTAATTGAACTATTTAATGCACTTTTCATTTAATCATTTTACATTAATTATGTTTTCTTAAACATAACTTTAGAATTCTTTTATTCTTGTTTATTTCTTAATATAATTTAATCTTTCCTTTAAATTGCAGTTATGGGTAATATTTAGAAGAACACTTTCTAATTTTCTTTCTATAAATTTGTAATTTCTTTTACTATAAGTCTGCTAAAACTTTCCCTGAAATTAATCCACAACAACGTGAAATGATTATTAATGCAAGATTAAAAAAATGTTGGTTAGGAATACAAATGAAACCCACACAAATAGTTTAAAATTCTTTCTCATTTTTTACATTCACCGTCTTGAAAAATGCATTTTTTAAATATAAAATGGAAATAGTAAAGAATAATTAATTTTTAACCTATTTAATGCTTTAGTTAAAAGAATATTTTGTTGTAATAGTAGTATGCATCTCAGTTTTCATAAACTTCTAAGAGACTATTCTAATTTATGCATTGATATTTAATGCCTGACAAACATCTCTTTCTCTCTCTAAATTTCTTTAAGAAATATTTCTTATCGTTCATTCAATTCCAAATATAATGTAAAAGAATTCTAAAAATTTCCAAACTGATATAAGTTACTAATTTAGAAAGAAAGATTTATCAAGTGAAACACCCAGCCATTGTAAGAAATTCTTAATCGTTAATAAAAAAAAAAATTCTAATTTACCATACTTTATTTCTACCACTTGAATACTTTTTTTTTTTATGGTCAGAGTTTTTTTTTTATACATACATTGGTGAATCTCCTCTCTAGGGATATTTGCTTTGTATTTCCGTGTCGTATAGGAGGAAACCCTCTTTCAGCACTATATATTACCATGCAGCCTTGATGTTACTGTGTGGTATTTGTATAGGTTATTATAAATCACATCGAGTCCTCTCGCTTCTGAAAGTAGTGACTTCGACTTATACCTCCAGAAGTTTCGAATCTTACCTACCTTGCATTCTTACCACTGAGTTGGTCGATGTTTTGGTTTAAGAAAGAAAAAAAAATTAATGAATTTGAAAGTAACCCCTTAAAGTTTTGGGGGAAGGTAGATTTAATTTTATGATGGTTGAAAACTATATTTTTCCATTATAAATCTTGAAAAATTACAAACATCATTGCTATTGGATGGAATTTATTTTCTTCAAATTTAAATGCTTGCTTTTTTTTTTTTACAGATAATCAATAATAAAAAAAAAAAGTTCAAATTCTTTTATGTATAAGGACAACAGACACATCAGTCTTCCCCTTTCCTGAGATACTAGCTTTTGAATTCTTTATCTAGTATATTTTACATAAAAAAAAACATTCGAAATAATACAAGCAAAATTGAATTTGAATCTGCTTTTGGAATTATGGAAAATCCCATAACTGGAGACATATTTTTAGACAAGCTTCAATTTTAAATATTTCACAACTTGAATACAACGGTTTGCTCATTTTACTTTGTTTTATACTTAAAATATTAAATTAAATAAGCTGATGTCTGTATCAGAAAGCTGAGTTGACTATAGGTTTAAGTTTGAGATAAAATTCCTTTAAAAAATCTAAAAAGGAAAAAAAAGCTTTACCAAAATGCTAAAATAACAAATTGATTTCAAAAAGTTAATAATGGCATTTTGTTTTAGCTGGAAAAAATCAAAACAAATTACACAAAGAACAAACAAATATTTTTCAAATACTATATTTATACGATATCAAATTATGTTATATAAATATAATTTAATAATTTGTAAATATTTAATCATATTTATACAATATTGGAATTATGTTCATATTAAATATATAATTAATTAAATATATAATTATTTAAAAAAAAAAGGTTTGGGTTTGGAACTTATAATTTTCCTTTCTTTTAAGTTAGCCCATTTATCAAATGTTTGATTAAAATTCATTTTTTTCTATCGGATTTTCAATTTTTATTATTAAAATGTTATTCACATCTTGTACGTTAATTCTGTTTCGTAAGTCTGTTTTTATAAGATTCAAAGAACTGAAACCTCTTTCCCAATTTATAGTTTTTAAGGGCAAAAGAATAAAAAATATGAAGCATATTCAATAACAGAGCATGTTATAGGATATTCTTCAGACACCATTGAGGAATATGAACTCAAGAACTTGTAGGGTTATGTCTTTTAATCTTTTCGCATTATCAATTCAAATAAGGCTCACTCAGATTCGTCATAGTCCACAGAATAACTAAGCAGTTGTGAAAATTTCAGGAATTTCATCTTTTCCAAAAGTCTCTAATTCTGAAGGTAAAAAAATATTAAAAATTGTTATTTTGTTCATGCCTCCTAATTTATTTTCAATACGCCTAATTATTTAAACAAGAATCTCATCCATTAGAACCACAAAACGTTTTCTTTGGTTTTCGTTGTCAGACATAACATGCGATTCGAATATAAAATTTTTCCCTGCATCCTTAGGAATTTTATCCTGAAAGTCCATGAAATATGTCCCGGTTTTATTTCTCATGTATTTTAAATTTTCTATGCATTCACACATACTTGAGTAAATTCAAAATTTAAATTCTGTTTTTGGAAAGCCATGCTCAACTATACAAAACATATACATAAACTAAACATATACAAACTTTATACAAAACATAACATTATTAAGCATTGCAGTAGTGGGAAGAAACATGAAGGATGTTGTTTGTTTCGGTAGCCCTTTAGATACAGGACATTTATCTTTAGCAAAAACAGAAATAAAAGGTGACTAATTAGAATCAATATTCAGAGCACTGTTGCTAGGGACAGCCATCAAGTGCCTGTTCAATTTAAGCACTTTCCGGCTAGTTTGTCTCAGTTTCCAGTAATCGCTTTGTGTTAATTGGGGATTTTTAAAATAGGAGGGTAGACTTTTTTTTTAAAATATCTTGATATTTTATAAAGTATGGAAATTCTGTAGCTGCTTAAGACGATGCAAGTGACAGCTTGTGAGCAACACAATGCACTGAGACTATATGGGGATCGTGCATTTTAAAAGAGCAGCCATTTTACCTCTAATTCCTGTCATCCTCCATGGACCATCAATTACCAAAGAAAAACATTTATGCACATAAATTCGTAATTTTTCTAATTCTCTCCTCTTGTGTTGTACTGGTGAGGATCTCCTTTAAAAATTTGAAAAAAAAAAATATATGACTCTGAAAAATGGTTGTCATTTAAGTTTTTGTGTGTAACACCCCATCATCTTTTGAAAGAGGGAGATGCGAGCGTTGCTCATGAAAGTTATTTTAACCTGTTTGTTTCTATTGAGACAGAAAACAAAAAGCATGCTACTCTCGGGGAAACAAAATTTCTTCTCCGGGTACACTAGATTTCTGGTCATGAATTACACTCATGTCCATAAATTAAGGATAATTCAGAATCACACAGAAATTGAACTCTAAAATAAAAGTTCACCTGTAGAATTATCACACACATCTTGAAGAAGAATTCGCAAATTACAGGAAACCACCAGATGGCGCGGATAGTACTTCACAATGATGAGAGTGTAAGAGAGGGGTATATAAGGAATGGTGGCAAAGAAGTAAAATTGTTCACAAGCGCTTTAAAAGCCTTTAAGTGCAATAACCGCATAGTTATGGCACAAAGGAAGCATTTGGATGATTTTTAAGTGGTAGAATTATCGGGCGACTGGAATGTGAACGTACCCAGCTGGAAGTATCCGAGGAACTTGGAATCGCCCAGAGTGTCATCTCCAGGCTTTGGCAACGATTCCAAGATGATGGTAATGTGAGTAGATGTTACAGCACAGGTCGCCCCCGAGTTACAACGCCGAATGAGGACCGGTATTTAGCAGTTACTGCCAAAAGAAACAGACGGAGCACAGCATCAGACCTGTCTCGTCTGCTCTCTTCAGCTACCGGTACGACAGTTTCAAGGCAGACCGTGTACAGACGCTTAGGGCACATTGGTCTATATCTCGTAGGCCTGTCGGATGTGTTCCACTTACCGCAACTCACTGTCGCCTTCGATTAACCTGGAGTAGAGAGCATGCATTGTGGACACCGCAACAGTGGTCTTGTGTGATGTTTTCCGACGAGTCCAGGTTTAGTTTGCAGTCTGATTCTCGCCGGACTTTCATATGGAGAGCGCCAGGTACCCGTTACCACCAAGAGAACACCATTGAACGACACCGTTACGGTGGTGCAGGATGGCTCGTTTGGGGAGGAATTATTCTTGGTTCCAGAACTGACCTGCATGTTCAGAGTGTAACGATAACAGGCCACATCTATCGGGATGTCATTCTGGAACAACATGTACGTTTGTTTCGGGGCGCCATGGGGTCTGAATTTCTGTTTATGGATGACAACGCCCGTCCTCACCTTGCAAACATTGTAGACGAATGCCTTCAATTGGAGGATATCACTCGTATGGATTGGCCAGCATACTCACCGGACTTGAATCCAATAGAGCATGTGTGGGATATGCTTGGCCGACGAATTGCAGCCCGTCAACCCCCTCCCCACCTGTCAACCGGAACTTCGGAGGGCATTGCTTGATGAGTGGTGTAATATTCCCCAAGATCAGATTGATAATTTGATACTCAGCATGCCTAGGCGTTGTAAGGCCCTTATTGTATCGTCCAGGAGACATACTCCATATTAACCATCATACTAACCATGTTATACTGTTTTTGTAAATAGGTTTTTTAAAAATTTGCTCCAGGGAGTAAAAATTGCAATTTTTATTAATTATGTCAAACATATAGCATTTTTTTTTGCTCTTTACCTTTTGTTTAATAAATAGACTTGACAAATAAGTCAAATTTGTTTTGCTTCTGTCTCTTTCTTTGCCTGAACTTCATTATCCTTAATTTAGGGACATGAGTGTAAATGATTTATGATCTTCCAAAACAGGATTGAGGGCCATTTGGTAAGGTATGATAATGGGCTTTGTTTTGAAAAAGGTGCATTAAAGTATTGGAAAGAGCTTTCGCGAGAGCTGTATTTATGTCACCCATTCAAATTTAGAAACAGTTTAACAAGAGTTTTTGCTGATTTATATATTTTTCTAAAATTATACTATTTTCTTTAAAAAAATTTTTTAGTTTCTTTGAGTTTGCTTAAAAACAATTGTATGCAAGAAATAAAAAAAACAACAGATAAAAAAAAAATTTTAATACGTGAATTGGGGAAGACAATTTTTAACCGAAAGAGTAACAGAAAACCGATATACAAAAATCGTCAAAAACAGTGATCGACTTAGCGGTTCTCAAACTATGTGGAGCGAATCCGAAACAAAGCTAGAGTTGCAGAAGGGCTCAGATTTCAATCCGCTGGCGACGTCTATTGCAATCATTCCTTTTAGAATGAAACTCGTTAATGATTTACACCTCATGGATAAACGTCTCGTATCGACAGTTACATTTGGGTGGGGAGAGGGATCACCCTTATGGTACTGTAATGTGGACTATTTCCTAGTAAAAGTCCTATCAGAATACAATGTCATCCCGTCATCATCCCGTAGTGAGCTGTTTATGAGATACATAACACATCACTCAATAAGTCTCCGGTCTGACACATATATGGCAGCACTGTTGATAGACTCATATAATTTTTGAATAGTAGCATCCTTCAAACGATTTGTGTCAAAATTTCATGACATTCTGATTATTAGTTTACAGGTTACAGAGGTTTTAGTAACCCCAGTTTTGTAATTTTCAAAACAATGGATAAAAACAATGGATTAAACATTGATCAAACATTGATCAACTCATGAAATTTGATGGGGAAATACAGTTGAAGCCAAACAATGGCTTGATAAGCGTTATGGAGACTGTGCACCAGAGAAATCAACTATTAATGACTGGTTTGCTGAATTTAAAAGCGGTCGTACAAAGTTGATGATGCTGAACGCTCCGGTCGCCTAAAATCGGTAGTTGTTCTTGAAAACATAAAAAAAGTCCACAAAATAGTTTTGAAAGGCTTTAAAGTGAAGTCGCTTGAGATAGCTGACACCTTAAAGATATGAGAAGGTAGTGTGTTTACAATTTTACTTGAAAATTTGAGCATGGTTAAGTTGCTTTCAAAATAGGTTACGCGTTTTCTCACATCGGATCGAAAACAACAACTCGTCGACGATTCAGAGCGCTGTTTGGAGCTGTTCAAGCGAGATAAAAGGATTTCTTGCATCGGTATGTGACATGGATTCACTACTATACATCTGAATCAAAATGATCGTCAGCTGAGTGAACAGCAGCCGGTGAAAGCCACCCTAAGGACCAAAAAAACTCAAGAAACAGTAGGCAAGTTTTGGGACACGCATGATATACATGATATGAATATTACGTGTCATTATTGGATCGATTGAGTGTAGAAATTAAGAAAAAAGTGCTGTTTCATCAATACAATGCCCCGTGTCACAAGTCGATGAAAACTATGGTTAAATTGAATGAATTACGCATCGAATTGCTTCCCCACCCACCGTACTCTCCAAATCTGGCCCCCAGCGAATATTGGCTTTTCGTTTCCAGAAAAAGAAATTTGGCTCAAATGAAGAAGTGACTGCTGCTTTTGAGAGCAAATACAGATCGTTCTACAAAAAAACATCGAAAAATTAGAGGAAAGTTGAAATGAATGTATCATTCTTGAAGGAGAGTATGTTGACGAATAAAGTCGAATTTCTAAAGAAAATTGGTTTTTCTTAGCTGGACTGGATACTTATTGAGTGATGTGTGAATTGTATCAAAAGTCCCACAAATGTATAGCAAAAAGAGGGGGAAAAATGGAGCTTGTTGACAGCAGAATTGGAGGTGTTTTGTATCGATAGAGATTAAATCATTTCAGTAAAATAACCATATAGAAAATCTTTATGATCTTAAAAGGATTTTTAATAGGTTACTGTTAATTAGTCTATTATTTAAGTATTAGGTAAGGAATTCCCGATTCTAAATCTAAAAATATAAAATACAATTACTCATACCTATCCCCATGACATATTCAAACGCCTGTGTGTTTAATTGGAAAAGTTACCAATCACATTTTTAACTGTGAGCCTCGTGTATCAGTATGCCCCAAATAATCTACTGATGCACAAAGGGGCAAAACACTTTGATTTCTGGCAAAAACATCAACTTTTGATCCACTGAAAAACACATTTTTATGGCTTTTGGGTGCTGAAAATTTTAAATTTAATAGCTCTCAAAACAACAGTTCGTCTAAATTTAATGCTACATCAGGTTGGATATCAAGATAAATGAAGTTTTTCCTCACCCTATGTTGACAGTTCTACACTGTAATAAGAGGCATCCCATATAATACATATTTTTTAGTTCATACAATATATAATTTAGTTCCTTGGCAGTAATTAAAGGATAGCTTTTGGCAGAGCAACTGCCATAGCCACTTGTAATAAAATAATGGTACGCATTCGTTTAATAACTTTTCCAGTAACTCTTAAAGTCATTTGTGTTTCAAAAGTCAAATCAGAAGTTGGATTTCTGTTCTTGAAGTTACTGTTTTAAACAACTTTTTATAAGAGATATATACTTTTATACAACTTATTATTTATATTTATTTATTTAACTTTTTATATTATTATATTTTTAACTGCAAAGGAGGTACTTGGACGACCTTTTACAATGGAAAAGTTCATTCATAATAAATAAATGAAATGGTTACATTTAACCAATTATTGTTTTTAACAAAGTTCTTTTGTATATTTTTTTGCAATAATTCTATTTACTTTTAAATGTTTCAGAAAAATGGATCATAGTTTTTATATTGCTCATATCTTGGAATGGAATTATTTTTCTTTTTAATACTGAATGTCTTACAAAATTATTTAATCAACACTTTTTTATTATCCTAACTGTTTCAATTTGTCGAAGGGAAAAAAAACCCTGCTCTGATTTAATTATCTCGCCTCAAAATCTAAAAGAAATAAAGAATTTTACATATATTAGTGAATCATATGGGTCTGAATGGCCGAGTGGCTAGCGGTCTGGTACTCGGTACCACAGATTTCGTGTTCGAGTCCCGGAGGTGCCATGGATGTTTGTAGTGGTTCAGAATCCTCTTTAAGCTGTGGGTCCCGGTCTCATACGACTATTGGGCTTAGAGGCTGACAACCCTACCCCGTAAAAAGAAAAACGTCTCGAAATCTACCAGTAGGTAGACGGCCTTGGCCCACAATGGGCTGTGGCGCCTATGATGATGAATGAATCATGTAAAAGGAATCGATATCAATAAAAAACTGACTATATTTCAAAAGGTTGCAAATATGAACAAGATTTTTATTCTGCAGCTTTGTTAACCAAATATTATAGATAATATATATGAAAAAAAAAAAAATTACGGAATGAAATGGGAAGAAATAAACTGTTTCTCTCTATTTTTAAAAGAACATAAAATTTTCGAAAAAAATTTAATATTTTAAATTAATAATAACTTTTAAACAGTAAGAATAAATAGAACACTTAAACTACTAATGCGATTCCGTAAAAAAAATTATTTATAAAAAATTCTTTAAAGCTGAAAAAAAATACTTTGATTACCAAATTACAAACGTCTTCTGAAAAGCGCACATTAATTTGTTGACTCTTGGAAGTGTGTAGGATAACCGGGGAGAAAACCAGGAAGACTCCAACTACACAGCCTGACACTCGATACAAGGTGCTTTTACACATATTGTCACAATCGCCATCGAATTTCCTCGATTCTGAAAGCAGTGGTTGTAACAGATTCCACTAACACATTCGAGCCTGAACAAATAATTGAGTAAAGTTACTGATAGCAACGAGTGTACTGTATCCACACATTTGTAGGAATTCTACTATGTCCTTGGAAAATAAAAAGCTCATTTATCTTGCTTACTTGCGTCCAATACTTGCATAGGCGAGTCCTATTTGGGGATCTACTGCTCCGTCGAATTTCGAGATCATACAAAGACTTGAAAATAAAATCCTACGTATGATTACAAATTTGCCTTGGTTTTTCCGAAATGTGAATATCAGACATGCTCTTTCCCTCTCAAGTTTTAAACAATTTGTGTATAAAACTGCAAAAAAATTATAATTCCATTCAAATATTAATAATTCCGTTTTGAATGATCTAAGCAATTATGTTTACGACATTTCTGATTTTAAAAATCGCAAAAGACCTCGCGCTGTTCTGAATATTATTCATTAACGTTCCGATTCCTCCTTTCCGAATTACCATGCAGTTTCTCCACTGAGTCACAATTTCCCCTCAATCGTTATTGTTTGTTTCTATTGTTTATCTTTTTTATTACCTACTTGAAATTATAATAATAATATAAAAAATTATAAATGCAGAATTTTTTTTTTTTTTATTAATTAATAAAAATTTCGAATAATTAATTTTTTTTAATAAATTAATAATACACTTATATTGCTTTTTTTTCTATCTAATCAATGGGCTTAAAGCTTAAGAAATTTCCTTCACTCACAAAAGCAGGAGATAGAGGTTGCTAAGCAACCAAGGTTCTCCATTAATCTGGCAAATCGTCGTCGACAGCAACGAGTACTGCAAGGAAATGCTCAGAGAATTGAAGGCTCTGAGAAGCCAAGGTGCACGAATGCTGAAGAAGATCGGATGGTTTGTCTACAAGGCTCAGTTGCTCCAATACCATCATTGTCCAGTCTCTAAAACGCTACAGCATTTACTATATCACATGTTATGCTTTCCATCCTCTCATAGTGGTAGAGATAAATTTTTGCTTTACAAAAGTTCTTCGGCTCAATTATGGATGACTATTAGTTTGATTTTTATTTAGATTAAAAGGCAAAATAGTTTTTCTTCCCGAAGAACTGGCAAATCTATGTTTGGCACAAAAGAAACTAAATCACCAAGTCAATTGTTTTTTACTGGTTAAATTCTCTGCATCTCTTTGATTTTCACCTCATTCTAACTTCTTTAAATGTAAATAAAAAGAAGGAAAAAAACTGCCAATGAACAAAATCAATTTATTCAATTTTTTAATAACAATAAGCACTTATAAATCAATTAATACATAAGGAAAACACTTTCATAACACAGCAACAGCTAACTTAAGATCACATTACACTCCAAATTATCAAGAAATAATGAAATATTTTAAAATATTCAAAAGAGTCAAATGTTTATAATTATATTACAATATATAATGGAATTAAAAATAAAGTATTACACAAAAAGAAATTCTCCTTGTACTATTCTGCAAAATATTTGAAGTTTTATTCCTTTTCCGATTTTGAAGATATAATTAACTAAAATATGAAATCTGTTTATTCCATGAATTTTAAAAGGTAGTAATTTTTGTGTGTAAAAAAATTGTGTTAAAAATTGTAAACTGGATAGAATTTATAATATTTTAGAGAAAATTTTAATTTAACTAAGTTTAATAATATAACTCACAATAATTGAGAGAATATCTTATAAGATATAAAATATATTTCAGCTAAATGTTTTTATCACTAATTCAATAAGCATGAACATTTATTGTGTATTGATCTTGATCAATTGTTGAAGGCAACTTAAACTTAAAGACCCCTCAATATACACATTTTTATATTTAAGTTGAAATTTATAATGCTTGATTATAGTAAATACGATTTACTAGCTTCACATTTGTCATTTAATGTCAAAAGGTACATAATCTAACTGAACAAAGATGAATCAAGCAACTTAAAACCTTTTATCAACATCAGAAATTACAAGACAAAAATAAAATCTAAGCAAAACTTTTTAAATGTTTAAATATATAAAAACATTAAAAATAACGCATATGAATTTTAAAAATTTGTCAAAATATTTTTGCAATGGCAAAAAAATTTTTTTTTTTTTTTTTTTTTTTTTTTTTTCAAGAACAGTAAAAAACGAATATTTTAAAAAGTAAATAAAGATTTAAATAGAGTTTAGGGTGACTATTTTTTTGTGATTTTGACCAAAATAATCTTTTCATTTACTCATATATTTTATTTCTTTACTTTAACATTTTAAACCTGCTTTTAACATTAAAAAAAAATTTTAAAGCTAATTTTACAATAATTCATTTGGTATTGAAAATTAATATTAGTAAATTTCATCTGGCATAGAAAGAATGTAATTATAAATTTTATAAAATTAATGAGAACATTCATTTAAGTGAAAATGGCCACCATTACTTTTAGTAGACAAATCCAAATATCAATAAAGAATTACATTTTTCATCACCGGGTTTAAAGTAATTAAATTTTAAAATAAAACTGATACATGCACAAAAAATTTGGTACACCATTTTCTAGCTTTAGTTTTATACATTAAAAGAAGGGTCTAAGTGATAACATAAAATTTTTACGTTCTTTCCTTACGAAATCAATGAGTAAGTTCTCTATATTTTCTCCAACTCGACACATCTGGTTCTTAAACGCTTCCTTTAACTCATATTGTAAATATTTTCTCGTTATACGAATTTTCCTCCCACCTTCGAAATTAATTATGTTATCAGGCAAAATCCTTAAATCTATACTACCATCTTCATATGTAATTAATTGGTGCAACTCCTCTAACATAATTGCATGTACAATATAGTGGAAAAAAAAATTTTGAAAACAAAGGACCTTTTTATTTTAATTTTTTCTATAATCATATTAAGTGTGTCTTTTTCATTCTCTAGATCATACTGCATTAGCACAAGCATGAATCCTAAGCTCATATCATGGTATGTATCAATTATATTTTGTCTAAACTTGAAAAGCTTTAGCAATACAGAAAAACAATATGGGAAAACTTCCTGAGAATCACAGCACAAAAAATATAAAGACCTTTCATCATATTTGTTCATCATAGAATGTAACATCTGCATATCATCCTCAACCAGTGTTGAGCTACTACGCATTGGTAATTTACAGATAGCATAAATAAGATTATCAAGACCAAGCTTAAAATTGTTTATCATGAAATGACAGTTTGCTCTTCGTAAATAGCATTTAACTTTGTCGTGTAAATTTTTGCTATGTTCAAGCTCTAAGATAAACAACACATGTCGATAGTTGCCGTTGTAGTACAAAAATTCAAATAGAATTCTGAAAAGATAGGCCAGGCATTTATGTTGATGTTATTACAGATGTCCCGGAAGCGTGTAAAAATGTCGCCAATATGCAACATCTCATAATAATCCACAGCTTTAAGAAATGATGAAATGATTTTAAAAGAAACTTTTACGACTGGTCAATTTGCCTATACAGATGTTCCTAATAGAAAAGAAATATTTAACAACATAAGTAATTCATAGAGAATTCAGGCAATAGTTGTTATATATATACATAAATATAATACATGAAATTTATAATAATCCAACAAGAAAACTAACTCAAATAATTGCCAAAAATCTATCAGTTAATATTTAAATGCTAAGCAAACTTAAAATATTAATATCAGATGAAGTATTTAAAAAGAATGCAAAAAATAATACACTCAATATATTTAAATATTAATGATCTTAAATTAATATATTGAATAATAATTAACTACAAAATCGGCATTTATGTAATGACGCTTACCAACCTAAAAAGTGAAAGAAAATAGTTATCAATTAATTAGATATCGGAAATTAAATAAGTATCACAGTATAACACAAAGACAGATATTATCTATGAAATACAAAGATCTAGATTTCATATATACAAATTAATATATAAAACAACGTCTAATAATAAAAATTAATTATATGTTAATCTTATTTTTGCTTTGGACTTTGTGATTCAGACTCATCTCCAAGACAATAGTTTCGATAAAGTACTTACCTCATTTTCTCCGTTTCTTTCATCTCATCTCTGAGAAATCAAAAAAAAAACAATTTATTGCTAAAAATCTACAGTATTCTACCACTGAAAACATATATGTTGTTTTATCAATAAAATGCAAAATTTAAAAATATTTACTAAGACGTTAATTAACGTTAATGAATTAACGACCAATAAATTAATATTAAGTTATCATAATTTTAAACTTTAATAGTGTAGACATTTATCAATGCAGTAGTTAATTAATTACTGGAAATTAAACAAGTATTACATTAGAGCAAAATGATAGTGTCAGTCTTAGGATTAAATTATTCGAGATTTTATATAGGAAAAATATATAAATAAAACAATATTGCCCCATAACAAGATTTAAATATATGTCAATCATACCTTTCTTTTGCAGGTGGAGTCTCAGGTCCAAGATTTCCATTTGGATTTTCTGGATTGTTTGAAGCTCCTTGCATTCTTCTGACAAATAAAATAAATAATTAAAATAGTAAAATCTGCAGCATTCAATCCTACAAAAATATATTTTTGTCTAACCATCTAAATGACTATATTTAAAAATATTTATGATAAAGTTAATCGCAGTTAACTAATTATTAACATTAAGTATTTTTGTTATCATCATTTTCACAAAAATTAATATGTATGTCGTTTTTATTCCAGGTTGAAATGTAGTGTAATATTTCGAAGCCAACTCATTTTCAAATTGTCTTATTTATATTTTGTCTTATCAACAAAATGAAATATTTTAAAAAATATTTATATTGAAGTTAATAGAAGTTAACTGATTAATAACAGTCAAATCGATATTATGATGGTTTTCTATCTTAAACGGGTAGGACGACATTAATCAACGCAGTAACTAATGAGTTTCTTGAAAATTTAATAGGTTTCACACTAAAGTAAAACAAAAGCTTTATTCCTAGTATTACAATGATCTAGATTTTATACAGGTAAATAATTAAATGAGATAATATTTGGCCAAAATTTAAATATGTGTCTAGCACACCTTCGTTTTTAGGTCCAATATTTCCACTCCGTGTTGTTCGATGAACTGGAACTCCTTTTCTTAAGAAATTAAATACCAAAAAGATATTATTAAAATATTCAACCCTTAAAAACAAATATTATATAATCAACAAAATGAAATTTTAAAATGGTTATGACTATTTTGATAGAAGTTAATAAATTACTAACTTTCAAATCAGCATTGATGTGACTATGATTTCTATTTTTAAAAATGTAAAAGGCATTTTTCTATACAAGTATTAATTAGATTCCTGAAATTAATCACACTACAGTAAAGGGTCAAAGACAATCCATGGAATAATATGATATATATTTCATATAGTCAAATTAATAAATAAAACAGCCTTGTCTAACAATAAAAATTAATTTATATTTTAATCATATTCTTTTTCACGTTAAAGGCTTTGAAAGGTTATTCCCCCCCATCAGATTCCTTTGCAATAAAAGAAAAATATCAATAAAATCTAAAGTATTCCATCTATGAAAACATTTATTTTGTAACTTCAACAAAATGTTTTTATAGTTATTTGTTTTGATAATATTAATAGAAATTAACTTATTATGAACTAACAAATCAACATTGATGTGGTTACACTTAACACTTAAATGCATTTATCAATACAACAATTAATGATTTTCCTGAAATTAAATAAATATCACACTATAGTAAAAGGACAGAGACAATTAATAAATAAAACTATGGAATACAATGATTTATATTTCAGATAGACATATTACTATATAAAATTTAAAACAACATTTCTTTTTTTTTTTTTTTTTTTTTTCTTAAGAAGCTGGAACTTCATTTATCAGATTACTTATGTATATTTTGTCTTATCAACAAAATGAAAATTTTAAATATATTTATGGTGACTTTTATAGGAATTAACTAATTAATAAAGATCAAATCAACATAAAGTGATTATGATTTTCACCCTTAAAAGTATAGGAAGTCTTTTTATAAATACAATAATTAACTAGTGTCTTGACATAAATAAATACTGCATTAGGATGAAAGGCAGCTCCATTCTAAGGATTACAATTATCTAGATTTCATTTAGGTAAATAGAAAAATAAAATATTACTTATTATTGTTATGAAATATTATAAATATATTATAAATTATTATAAAAATTAAATTAATTACATAACTAATAAAAGTAGTAAAATATAGAGTATTCAAGCCCTGCAGACACATATTTTGTCTCATCAATAAAACATAACTAAAAACAGGGGACTTCTGGCCGAGTGGCTAGAGCTCTGCCGCTCGGTACCACAGTTTTCGAGTTCGAGTCCCGCCGGGGACATGGATGTTTGTAGTGGTTCGGAATCCACTTTAAACTGTAGGTCCCAGTCAGTTTAGCCTAAAGTGTGCACAAGATGACAAACCAAACTAAACAATAACTAAAAACGTAACATAAAACATAACTTTTAAAAAATAGTTATGATCATATTAATAGAAGTTAACTAATTACTAACTGCCAAATTTGCATTGATGGGATGACATTTTTCATCCTTTAAATGTATAGGAAGGCATTTATCAATACAATAAATTATTATTTTCCGGATATTTAATAATTATTACATGATGGTAAATGCTCAGAGATAATGTATGTAATACAATTCTCTAGATTTAATATAAGCAAAATGATTAAATTAAAAGATCACGTTTGACCAATAACAAAAATTAATATATATATATCATATTCTTTTCTTTGGAGGTTCAAAATTACCAGGGAATTTTTCTTTAGAAACTGATACTCCTCCCCCTCAGATCTCGTAAAAATTAAATAAAATCTTGTAAGAAAAACTAGCCACTGAAACCAACTGAATTAAACTACTGCAGACACATATTTTGACTTAATATCAAAATTAAACTTTAAAGAAATATTTATAATTACGTCAACAGAAGTTAACAAATAATTGACGATCATATCTCTATGAATGTGATCGTGTTTTTGAATCTTCAAAGTATAGGAAGACATTAATCAATACATTGAAATTAAAAAAGGAATACACTAGAGTAAAAAGGGCAGCGAAAACCTAACGAATACAGTGTTCTAAATTTCATATACGCATATCAATAAATAAAGCATTTAAAACAAATTAGTCTTACCTTATTTCTGCAAGTAGTAATTCATTTTCGAGATTTTCAGGAAATTTTGTTTGACAAGTTGGATTTCCATCCAACAGGAAATAAGAACATCTCCGGTGATGAAAGTTAGGTTTATTTTTCGGGTAAATGCAACTAGCAAATTTATATAAGTGGTAAAAAAATGTCAAACAAATGGTGAAAATGCTTCTTCACAATGTTGCTTATCTTTAAATTTTGCATATTTTTTATGAATCATACACTGCAAAAATTACTCCCTGAACTTCAAACACTTATATAAATCATAGACTGTGGTTTTATTATCATACGAAGCATGCATTTCTGGAATACTCCACTTGTACCTGATAGCAATTTCTTTTAAGAGTTCCAGTAAAGGTCGCCAACTATCGAAAGGACGTTCTCTGCAGAAATGAAGAGACTTTATAATTTCTTCATTTTGTGCTGTGGGTGGTTTGAATATGCAACTTACGTAAAACTCCACAGCTTGCTGCAGAAAATAAAAATCTCTTTCATTCTTCATATCATCTTGTGACATTTGTATAATTAGAGGAAACACTTGGCAAACTGATATCATCCGGTAGCGATTGATAGGATCATTAAAGTTACAGTTTTTCTCCTCTAATATTAAAATCTCAATGGCATCGTAGGCATGTTTGACGTATTTAGGATAAGGAATTTGTTTTAAAAAACGAACATTAATTCAAGGTATTCAATAACACTAGTGGCATTCCGGGTAAGATTGAGCATTACTTTGTATTTTGCATCGTCTGGAAGAAGTTCAAATATTTTTCTCATAAAATTGTTTGACTCTGAACACAATGCTTCAGCAATTTTTTTCACTTCCTGGTTTACTGTTTCAATGAAATTTTCTATCAGTTCCTTGAAACACTCTAAACTTTCTGCTAAATTACACTCTGCATACGCCCTTTTGAAGCTTTCATAAAGAAAGCTGGAATTCTGAGGATAAGTATTCCTTGCAATTTTTAACCAATGTTTGAAAGCTCTCCTGAGTTATTCCGAATTTCGGACCACAAATATCTTTCATTTTCCTCTCTTTCGTTCTGCGACCTAAAAGCATAAAGTATACTTAATTTGTCATGTTTTCAAGGTTATCAAAATAAATGTTTAAAACAGAATTCTCTTATCGTTCAAGTTATTTAAGATTAAGCTATCTCATGACTTGTTAAGCTTCATTTAAAAATAAGATAAAAAAAAAAAATAAATAATAAGAATAACTAAAGAATTTTAACAGAGAAGAAAAAAAATTAAAAATTAATTTTTGGTCTAACATTAAACCTTCAGTATTTTTAAGAGGAATTGCGTTGTTTATTTATTTATTAAATAAAAAGAATGAAAACAGTTTGACTGGAGTGCTGTTAGCATCAAAGAGCATAAGATTATTACTTTTAACCTAAAAGAAATAAAAAAAAAATTACACTAATATACCGTACTAAATATTTTGAAACAGTTTTGAAGAAATAACTAACAATAAAATATCAAATTTTTACAATCCAACAATACAATATCAAATAAATTACAATATCAAATTTTTAACTTACTTATCAGAAGAGTTTAAGCCTTCGCTATTTGATGTCATTATTGTTATTTTCCAACACTGAAATAGAAATTTACTTGTTATTACAAAGTTATAATAAATGTATGTGAAATTAACCCTTCGCACACGAAGTGTTTTTTCATTCGTATTACCAGCAACTCGAAGCGATTTTTGTGAAAAAGATCCTATTCACATGTAAGTTTGATATACGCATTAAAAGAAACGCATTATTTATATTGTTATTTGCATTGTCTCCGTAGCGGAGCCCTCGAATGCAAAGGGTTAATAAATTTGCTATAATTTTGTTTATTTCTGCAATTTAATGTAAATTGATTATATACCTTATTACAGAATCAGACCTGCTAATTTTTCAAAATGTAAATTCATAGCACAGGAATGCATATTCATAAAAACTACACTAATAATTTATTTAAACACAAATAATAGTTTAATATATACCATAATAGTCTATTACTTTTTTTTATTTTGGATGCATATATATACACACACATACACAAACACACACACACATATATATATATATATGTGTGTGTATATATATATATATTAATTAAAGAACATTGTAAATAATATCCTTTGGGTTCCCATCAGCAGTTAGGGAACATCCATTGTGGAGTGAATGCAAAATAATGAAAATTTCAAATTAAATAAAATTATTATTAGAAATCGTTGACCGGATTCCTAATTAAAAGAAAAAGTTTTGCCGACATGTGGTTTTTATATTTAGTAATCTTGATTGGTATCAGAATTAATTAATTGGTGCAAAATTTTATTTGTTATCTTCGGGAAGAAAATAATTTTTAGATGGTGCATTTTTAGAATTAGTTTTACTGATACTTGAGGGGTAAAAAAAAAGAAATGCCTCATATTATACGCAGCTGCCTCATACGCAATGCCTCATATTATACGAAGGTATCCACATCTTAAAATCTTAAGATTTTCTTAAGTGCAATCCACGATTAGCAGGAAATTACGGTCTATGTAATGAATGATCAAATGTAATAATGCACATTACTCATCCGATTAAGTTAATACAAAAGGAAAAATAATAATAACAAAACGTAATTATCTGTATTTGCTACTAGAAAAATTGCTGCTCTGTTACTAAAAATACACACCAACTTATTTGGAATGAAGGAGCAGAAGTTAAAGGTGTATAAAGGCTGGGCAAACGGCTTATTAATTATTAAATCAATTTTAAAATTGGTTTTTACGAAACATTAAAAATGCATATTAACTCTCTCTGAAAAAAAATTAACTAAATTACATTCATGCATATTAAGGGCCTGAATGGCCGAATGGCTAACGCTCTGGCCCTCGGTATCACAGGTTTCGGGTTCGAGTCCCGGCGGTGCCATGGATGTTTGCAGTGTTTCGGAATCCACTTTAAACCGTAGGTCCGACTTGAACATAGAGCGTTGCGGAGGTATTGTTACTCCGCTTCCGTAGCTTATCTTCAAGCTACACGGACCTGCCAGATAGTGCTAAGTGAGTAACGTCGGTGCAGAGCTTGCCTTAAAGCATCTAAGCCTGTTGTTCAGCATTGCATTGTATGTAAATTTCATATGTTAATAGTGCGCCTTCTTCTGTTTCGTATTTAAGGCAAAGTAAGCCGTGATCTATGTTCTTGTTTTTCATTTTCTTGTAAGTAAACTACAATAAAGTGGATGTGGATTCATCGAGTATTTCCTGATTCCTTCTATCGACACCCTGCAAGTCTGGTACATTTTTGGTGGCCCGGACGGATATCGTGGCAATACAACGCAGGGCTACTGCACGATAAGACAATCCAGCTTCACGAAGGCCGGTGATTCTCCCCGTTCAAACTCTGTAAGTTGTTCAAATATCGCTTTCTTTCGTCGAAGAGGCATAAGTAACGATTGAGCTAACGTTTACCACTAGTAGATAACCACCGATAACCATACACACCTCGCTACAGCCGTCTATTTATTCGTATCCATCCGCCGTTCAGAGGGCGCTGCTCAGCATACGCATGCGCTACGGATTTGAAATTTAATCATTTGCATATCATGCGCTAATTTGCATTTCCTGAAAATTTCAGCTCACTCGCGTAAGTCCTTCATGGTGTTGCAATTTTCACAAACATGAGTATATTAAAGTATAATCAAGGAGAGAAACGAATTCTTCCAATAGGCAGTTGACAATAAAAAATTCAATAAGCTGTTAAGAGAAAGACTCCTCCTAAAAAGGCGGAGTTGAGTACGAATCCGGAAGTGAGAGGCGGACCAAGCATACTAATAATTCCTTAGCTACGATGGCATTGTAAGAAAAGTAGGACACTTTCCTGGTGAATAAAACAGCTTCTGTTAAGGAGAACGCTCGGAAAGACTGAAAGAGGTATTTCTTCTATATCGGATTAGTTATCAAGAAAAAAAGATGGTAAAAATTTATTAAATGACTTGTTTAAAAATATAGAAATATTTTAGAACTTCGGAGCAGCTCACCACATCTAGTAAATGATACTGTAAAATTATTTTACATATACTACTGCGCCCAAAAAGTAAGGCCAATTTTTTTTTTTTTTTTTTTTTTTCAAAAACTCATTATTTATTCTTCCAAATTTATGTCATCGCCTTCAAAGTAATCCCCTCCGGACACAATAAACTTATGCCAACTTTTTTTTTTTCCAATCCTCAATGCATGCTAAAAGTCATCGGCAGAGAGGCCTTCAAAGAGCGAGGCGATTGACGTTGAATCTTCTTAAATCGACTCAAAACAGTGTCCCCGGGGTGGACTTTTGAGCTTAGGGAACAGTCAGAAATAGCACGGGGTGAATACGGTAGTTGTGGAATGATATGGGTTTCATTTTTGGCGAAAAAGTCACGAAGAATCAATGCAGTGTGAGCTGGCGCATTCAGTGTTTTCGGTACAAATCGAGATTTGACGCGTTTGAGGCCCAAAATGGAATTGACCGATCCTTTTGAAATTCCAACATCATCAACATGGTCTCTAATCGACTAATCGACCAAACACGATTTGGTTTTCAAACACCAAATCTTTAATTTTTGGACGGGAGCTTCGTCGGTTGAGGTGGATGGTCGACCAGAGGGCTCTTCGTCTTCAATGCGTTCTTTTCCTTCTTTGAACTGTTTATACCACTTCTAAACATTTCTTTCCGATATAGGAATGCTCACCGAATGCATTCTGCAACATTCTATACGTTTCCGAAAACAAAATTTAATGCCAGTTCTTTGCTCAATTAATTCAGACATTTCAAAAATCGCCAGAATCAGTTTTAGCGTCTCACAAAGCCAAGCGTAACTAAAACACTAATAAATATTTTGACGTAAAATTTTGCACAGATGTCAAGGACAGTACCCCCAGCAACCTAAAAAAAAAAAAATTGAAATTCCATAAGCCCGGGAAATTTAAAGTGAAAATTGGTCTTACTTTTTGGACACAGTAGTAGTATAATATATTATTAAAAAAAAAAAAAAAAAAGAAAGAAAGAAAGAAATGTTTTGAGGCTTATAGGACAGGCTCTCTACATTCCCTTCCCAAAAAAAAAAATATTTAGTCAATTTTTAAGGAAATTTCGAAATGAATGACAACAGAATATTATTATTAATTTTTTGGGCATTAAAATAACATTCTTGGTACTTTTTATTCCACAAAAATGCTGATTTATACAAATCTTGTAAATCAATATGTTAATAAGTGCAACAGCTTTAATTTTCTCTCAACATTAATCTTTCCATTAAGTAATTTTTCAAACTTTACATATTTAACACATAGAAAATAGGCTTAAAAACTGAATGATAATTAACTACCTAAGGTCATATGCTTAAGATCATAAGAAACAACTGTAATGTTTCTCCACACATATAACAACAAATAAATGTTTATAAGAATTTAAGTATGCATTTAATAAATATGTAAAAGCCATGCAATTAATAATAAAAACCAAATATTTAAGATTTTACAGAACAATCTGTTATTCCATACATTTTTTAGCTTTTAATAATATCAAAAAACTTCTCTTAAGTGTAATATTGTCTTTAATTGTAATAATTTAATTTCAGCAAATAATTTTTTAATTAGAAAAATATTGGGCTTTCTAATCTAAAACTCAATCATATTAGAACACTGGGAAATTTATAATTAGCTAAACTGAAAATTTTCTAATTCTAAAATTGTATTAACTTTTAACAATAATTTATTTTTGTTTATCAAATTTTAACCTATTTATCATATTTAAAATCAAAACAAATGGGTTTTTTGAAATTAAATTTAAGAAAATAAAAAAATTAATCATAATTACCCCATATGAAATTTTGGGGTTGCTATTATTTTTAGAACCGAAACAAATAGATTTTTAAAAAATAATTTTTAAAAGAAAGTTTTCAATTAAATTCAAAAAATAATTAATTTAAATAATTTAATATTTAAATTTTATTTTTGCAGTTTTTAATAAGTTTCTTTTTTCATATAAAATATTTATCTTTAAAAACCAAAATATATGGACTTTAAACAAATATTTTTAAAAACAAATTTTTAAATAAATTTTTAAAAAATAATTGATTTAAAGAATTTATTTTTAAAAAAAAAAAAAAAAAAAAAAAGTTTTTTAAGAAATTCATTTTCTAATCTTTTGGTATAAAATTTTATAATTTTTATTACAATTAAAAGTAAAATGAATGGATATTTAAAAATTTTAAATTTTATTTTAAAAATTAATTAATTACTAAATTTCATGTGAAAATATTATGATTCATATGTAATTGTATACTTGCTATTATTTTTAAACCAAAAACAAATAGATTTTATAAAAATTAATTTTTAAAAGAAAGATTTCAATAGAATTCAAATAATAATTAATTTAAAAATATTTTTGCAGTAATTAATATTTTTCTGTTTCTTATATGAAATTTTATAATTTTTATCTTTAAAATCAAAATAGATGGACTTTTTAAATATAATTTTTTAAAAGAAAATTTTAAAATAACTTTTAAAAATAATTAATTTAATGAATTTGGTTTTTTTTTTTAAACAGTTTTAAAAAAATCATTTTCTAATTTTTTGGTATGAAATTTTATAATTTTTGTTACAATTAAAAGCAAAATGAATAGATATTTAAAATAAAAAACTAATTTAATTTTAAAAAAAAAATAATTAATTACTAAATTTCTTGTGAAAATATTATGATTCATATGTAAATTTGTAGTTTCTATTATTTTTAAACCAAACAAAAAGATTTTTAAAATAATTTAAAAAAAAATAATTTTTCCATTAAATTAAAAATATTTAATTTTAAAAATTTATTATTTAAAAATAATTTTTCCAATAATTAATAGCTTTCTTTTTTTCTTCACATGAAATGTAATAATTTTTATCTTTAAAATCATAATAAATGGACTTTTAACAAATAATTTTTAAGATAACTTTTAAAAATAATTAATTTGAAGAATTTAATTGTTAAAAGAAAGTTAAGAATTTCATTTTCTGATTTTTTGGTATGAAATTTTATAATTTTTATTACAATTAAAATTAAAATGAATGGATAATTTAAAAATTTTAATTTAATTTTTAAAAAATTAATTAATTACTAAATTTCATGTGAAAATATTGTGATTCATATGTAATTTTTTAGTCATATTATTTTTAAGAACAAAAACAAATAGATTTTTTCAAAAATACTTTTAAAACAAAATTTCCATTACATTTAAAAATTTAATATTTAAAAATATTTTTCCAGTAATTAATAACTTTCTTTGCTTCATATGAAATTTAATAATTATATTCTTAAAACATAAATAAATGGACTTTCGACAAATAATTCTGAAAAGAAATTTTTAAATAAACTTTAAAAAAAAAAATTAATTAAATAAAAATAAATTTTTTTAAAAGTAGTTTTTAAAGAAATTAATTTTCTAATTTTTTGGTATGATATCTAATAATTTTTATTACAATTAAATGCAAAAATGAATGGATGTTTAAAATTTTAATTCAAATTTAAAAATTAGTTAAATTTCATGTGAAAATATTATGATTCCTATATAATTTTTGTAGTTGCTATTATTTTTAAAAATAAAACAAATAATAATTTTTCAAAAGTAATATTTAAAAGAAAGTTTTCAATTAAATTTAAAAATAATTAATTTAAAAAATTAATATTTAAAAAAAATTTTCCAGTATTTAATAACTTTCTTTTTTTTTCATATGAAATTTAATAATTTTTTTTTCTTTAAAAAAAATAAATGGACTTTTAAGAAATAATTTTTTAAATAAACTTTAAAAATATTTAATTGAATAAAATTTAATTTCTTTTTAAAAGTAATTTTGAAAGAAATTCATTTTCTACTTTATTTGGTATGACATTTAATGATTTTTATTACAATTAAATGCAAATTGAATGGAAATTTTAAAAAATTTTACTTCAAACTTAAAAATTAATTGATTACTAAATTTCATGTGAAAATATGATGATTCATATATAATTTTGTAGTTGCTATTATTTTTAAAAACAAAACAAATAGATTTTTCAAAAATAATTTTTAAAAGAAAGTTTCCAATTAAATTTAAAAATTAATTAATTTACAAAATTTAATATTTAAAAATATTTTTTTGCAGTAATAAATAACTTTTTTTTTTCATATGAAATTTAATAATTTTTTTCTTTAAAATCAAAAATAAATGGACTTTTAACAAACAATTTTTAAAGAAATTTTTAAATAAACTTTTAAAAATAATTAATTGAATAAAATTTAATTTTTTAAAAGTAGTTTTTAAAGAAATTCATTTTCTAATTTTGTTGGTATGATATTTAATAATTTTTATTACAATTAAAGGCAAAATGAATGAATATTTTTAAAAATTTTAATTTGATTTCAAAAAATTAATTAATTACTAAATTTCATGTGAAAATATTATGATTCATATGTAATTTTGTAGTTGCGATTATTTTTAAAAAACAAAACAAATAAATTTTTTAAATAATTTTTAAAAGAAAGTTTTCATTTAAATTTAAAAATAATTAATTAAAAAAATTTAATATTTAAAAATATTTTTTCCTGTAATTAATAACTTTCTTTTTTTCATATGAAATTTTATAATTTTCATGATTCATATGTAATTTTGTAGTTTTTACTATCATTAAAATCAAAATATATGGATCTTCTAAAAATATTTTTTAAGGAAATTTTTAGATTAAAATTTTAAAAATAATTAATTTCAATCATTTGACATTTTGTAATTGTTACTATCTAAAAATAAATAAATAAATGAATGCAGATTTTAAAAAAAATAATTTTTAAAGGACATTTTTTAAACATAATTAATTAAAAATATGTTTTAAATCATTATTGTTTCCTAATTTTGTTCAAATTAAATTTTACAAAATTTATAATTTTAAAACTAAAATAAACAGATATTAAAATAATTTTATAATAATTTATGGTATTTAGATATTTTTATCATCAGATCCTTTATTTTCAAGTACATAATTAGGTACTTACGTATTAGCGGTACCTTGGCGACAGACTTGGCGTTTTTGATGTGTCGCCAATCTTTATTATTTGAATAAAAATATTTTGAAAGCGTTTTGATTTTAAATGAAGTGTTTCATATATATTTTATTATTTGGAACAAAAATTTTAAGTGTAGATTGGCGCCAAATCTGTAGCTGCGGTTGGCGCGTGTGCTCTTTATTGGCGCAACTGTCGCCAAGGTACCGTTAATGCGTAAGTATACATAATTAAATTAGATGGTTTACAAGGAAACAGTTATTTGAGAGTTTCAACTGAATCTGTCTAATTTATTTTTGTAAATTTAGGCAATATTTTAATTTTGAACAGATTCATATCAGGTACTTTTTCATTATAAATGAACCCAACCGATTTACGACTTTCTTTGGTGTTGTTTTAAATTGCGGATGAATAAAAAGAAAATACCAATGTCAACAATAAATTATTCTCAAGGCTGTAACAATGTTTATTGTTGATGATATCCTTTTAATTTATACTGGTGTTTTTCTTTAAGACCTGTAACAGTCGCATGTTCATTGAAACTGAACCCAACTAATAGGTGAACTAGTTAACAGTTGTTAGCGACTAGTTTGACAATGATATGAAATGCAGTTAAATCGAAAGGAAATATCAATGTTAACACAGTGTCTCCAATGTCAACAAAGCGTCTGCAATGCCAACAAAGCAACTACAATGTCAACAAAGCGTCTACAATGTCAACACAGTTGCATGTTCATTGAAATTGAACCCAACTAATAGATGAACTAGTTAACAGTTTTTAGCGACTAGTTTGACAATGATATGAAATGCAGTTAAATCGAAAGGAAATATCAATGTCAACATAGTGTCTACAATGTCAACATAGTGTCTACAATGTCAACATAGTGTCTACAATGTCAACAAAGCGTCTACAATGTCAATACAATGCAGAAAAAAAAAGATACATATTGTCTATTATTAAATATTCATTGAAGCGGAAAATATATATTGCATAAGAAAGAGATATTGTATCATCATTTTTCTCTGGTAAGTCCCAAATTTTGACAACATTTGTCGAACATTCAACCATGTCTAATCAATTCGACAATGTTTCTTCGGATATTTTTCGACGATACAAGAGAAAAAAAAACATTATAAATATTGATAAATTTGACATAAATGTATGAAAAGGGCCTATTTAGCGAAAAATACATATATTGCATTATTGTTGATAATGTTCATACATAGCAAATAAAATGGCGAAGCAATTGAGTTTAGTTATGATGAATATGTACCTAATATTATTACAGAAATTACAAATTATATTGTATAAAATAATACTAAAACATTTTATAAGTGATTCTGACTACATAATTCATTAAAAATTCTTAATCCGAAAACTTTTATATCTATCTCTTCGTAACTTACAACAGTTCTACAGATAATTTTTTGAACTAATTCTTTTAAATATCTTCAGTTTAAATATTGAATTATAAAGAAATAAAATGGTTAGGAAGTTTTTGGGGTACTTACGCAATTAAAGCAATATGTTTTTGCTCATTCTATAACCGTTGCACAATATCTTGAGAATTATATGCAAATGGCTGACTTCTTGACAACTTCAGTCGCTTAATTGTAGCACTGAGAAGTTTACTTGCTGCTTCATTGGCTTAATTGGATGTTGAGTTCATAGGGGCAACGGCAACGGGCGTAACAACGGGCGGTTTCAAATATTTTGGAACATTTTTGCTCGTTCTTGTTCTATTATCTTTTTTCATAATTTGTTCTTTTCTTATTAGAATATATGAAATTCATATATTCGTTTTTCTTTTCAAAACTTTAGAAATAAATTTTTATTTTTCTTGTTTGTGTTCTTTTTTGCATTCGTGTTTTATTTTCGTGTTTTTCATCATTTTTAAATATGTTATTAAAAAAATAATAATAATAAGTTGAATAGAAAGGAAACACCAATGTCAACAATAAATTATTCTCAAAGCTGTAACAAACGGCAACTTTGGCAATTTAATTTTTTTAGTAACAGCAATTTATTGTTAGAATTTTATTCATTTTAAATTTCTCTTTTATTCAATGTAATTATTCATTTATTGTCTGAATTAATTAAATTGTTTTTTACCAATGAAGTTTTAGTTAGATGTTAGATTAATTGCTTTTTAAATACATTGTTGCTCAAACTGGTTAAAAAATGCGAAATAATGAAATGAAAATGCAATGAAAATTAATACCTTTCTAATAATAATAAACATTTTTTACTTACTAATGCTGTTCATGGCATTAATTACAGATTAAAATTTCATGTAATTTTAAATCATAATTTAAATAATTATAAATACGTTGTCATAGAAAAATTGAGGATTTCTTTTTTTTTTTTTTTTTTTTTTTTTTTTTTTTTTTTTTTTTTTTTTTTTTTTTTTTTTTTTACAAATATTCTTCTGTCAGATTTTTTAAAAATATATCAGCCAAAAGGGGAACTAAAATTTAATATGAAATTATTAATCACCAAAAATAAAAATTACTGACATTTAAATGCAATTTTCAATTGACTTCATTATAGTGACCACAATTAGAAGAATTGTGTCTATGGTTGAGACAGCCTAAGTTTATTTTTTACAGTAAGCTATAAGTGAGTAAAAAGTCTCTGAGACAATATCTTGTGTTCTAATTTGTTAAGAATCAATTAGTAAACATTGCACGTCATTTCAAAAGAAACTAAAGTGACCATTAGGTATTTATTTATTTGTTTGCGTACTTATAGATTAAAATTTTCAGCAATTTTCATATACATTTTTTAGCATATGCATTTTATAAAAACTCTATTGTTTCTCTTGTTTGCTCTCTTATATTTATTCTTTTCGAATAGATTTCTTCTCAAACAAGAACAATCAATTGAACATGTTAATGGATTGTTGAGAATGACAATCATTCTTATTTCAAATATAATTCCATATTTTGATAAAATGTTTTGTTCTGATAAGTCTAATTAGGAATAATTCTGCAGAAATACATGAACATGAAAAATTAATACTAAAAAAAGTTAATATTTAAAAAATTTGCTTTTTCTCAAGGTAAGTTAAAAAAATTTGATTTTAATAAATATATTAGAAGTAAATAACAATGATAACAATAGTAAATAACAGTCTTATTTTAAATTAAAAAGCAAGCATGTAAATATAAAAATAATTATAACAACATCAGAAATTATTGAAAAACTAGATTTTAAAATTGTTTAAATTCTAGGAAGAAAATAAATTTGAAATAATTAAAACTTTTAAATGAAATTATTTGTGTGAGAGTGAATAAAATAATTTATTGTGACACCTCGAGCCAAAGGGTACTTGATAATCTCAGCAAGAGGGAAACCATAACGCTTATCTTCCCTATCCGAAGGGGAATGCATCAGATTTGAATTGTAATCGGCTGAGGCATACTTCATTTGGAATCTGTATAAACCGATTTGGAATTACATTATAATAGATAATAGATTTACATGTGAGTTGTGTGTGTTGTATTAATTGTGTAATAAAATATTGAAAAGGCAAATTGGAATCATATTTGAAAGGACAGTATAGGAACACGCACCTCAGCAACGATAGTTCATCACATATATGTTCAAGAGACCCACTTGAACTCATGAAAGGGTCTCATGTTTTATTTGCTTTTACCACGAACAGCCACAATAGGCATTGAGTTGCCTTCCGGGAATACTTTTAAGGGTAATTGTCCTGTATTTGCATGTCGTACGGGAAATAACTCCCTCGTACGGAAAACTCCCTAACAGCCTGATGGTAGATGTAAAACCCTTACTTTTTTTTTTTTTTTTTTATTGATCGATTATTTGTATTTTGAATTCGCTGTTTTATTTTATTTATTATTATTGTTGTTGTTGTTGTTTATATCTTTTGAATTTGAAATTCACATTTATTTGGCATTTCCGAAGCGATTTATAAGCGAATTCCGAAGCGGCATTTATTTGGCATTTCCGATCAATGAGTTTAAAAAGATAAATTACGAAAAGTCAGAAAAATATTCGTAGATTCCATAAACAGTAAAACGCAAAAAGAAGTAAACGTACAAGGGAATGTGATTAAATTAAAAGCGTGGGAAAATTAAACACCATGGCGACTACCGTATTTAAAATTATTAAAGTAAAAGACAGCCAAACACTTTTCGTTGTTATCATAATAACGTAAAATTTTATTAAATTTAATTAAAAATATGACAAAAAAAGAGAATTGGTAAATTAATTCAATTCGCAATAAATTGTCGTATAATATTAATCATTTATATACATTATTCAAAAAGCAAAAAAAAAAAAAAAAAAAAAAAAAAAAAATTCACCATAAACCTGCATTCTCTGAAAAACTATATATTTCTGTGAAAGGACTATTCTTATAGTATAAATAACAAAGTCAACTTAAATTCCCCCCAAGTACTGAAAATGTACATTAAATTATTCAGCAAATGCGGACATTACTGTATTATTAAAAATAATAAAAAATGGTAAATTTTGAAATAATAATCAATTTATAATAGTTACTTAAAAATAAATTTATCAAATTAAAAAAAAGAATTGTAGAATTACTTTACGACTCTGCTGCAATGCGGCTATGCAGAAGCTACTGTTAATTCCCATGTTGTACAAGTTACCACATTATTTCGAAGTAAATTTAATGAATGAAACAAATTGTCTATTGAGTTAATATTGTAACACAATTAAAATATTAATTAATGCCCGTTAAAGTTGAAATTATTAAATGTTAAATTAAATATAGAAAAAAATACTGTATTGAATATGAATTTTACTTATATTTTTGTTACTGATTTCATTTTCATATAAATATATTTGGGACACAATAACCTATGGCACCTCTGCATTGAATATTTGAATGAACAAGGAAAAAAGAAAACTACTTATCGATTATGAAATATTCTTTATTAATAAGTATAATTACAAATATGTGTATGTTTAATGTTACTTATTTTCAGATAATTTCTTAACATCAGGTTCCTACTCCATATTCTTTAATTTAGCGCTTTTCGCAGTCAATTCATTTCCAAGTTTATTTCTGTTGGTAGATTTTACAAAATTCGTTAAGGAATGCGATTTTTCACAAAATTTATTTAGCCAAACATCATTAAAAAATCATCATCAAGTTTCTTCACTGATGTAAAATGATTTAGTAAAATATTCCCTACTTTTAATATTTTTTTTATTTCCAATGGCAGATTATGAACAGTTACAGAACAACGAAAAAAAAAAAAAAAAAAGAAAGAGAAAAAACAACAAAACATGCTGCAAAGAGTTCATTAATCTAACATATCTCTAGCCTCCCAATATCGCTCGGCGAAAAAGTCTTGCGCAGATCAGGACAGTGAAGTAGATGCGTGGAGTCTATAGTCTCTCTAGAGCTGCACAGAGTGCATATCGGGGAAGGAGCAATCTTGAGTCTGTAAAGATGTTTACGCAGGCAGTCATGTCCAGTGGCTAGTCGAAAATGAGCGACTGCTATACGCCTTGGAACATTACATAGATTTGGGATGGCATTCTTCCAGGACTTTTTGGGAAACACGGTTATAGAGGTCTTCTTGATCGCGGACATTAATTGATCTTTTGATGAGATTTTTGATAGAGTGGAAGGATATAGAACGAGCTATTTTTTTTGTGTGATTAAAGCCCCCCTTTTAGCCAGGAAGTCGGCTTCTCATTGCCTGGAACCCCACAGTGGGCAGGAACCCACTGGAGGACTATAGTTTTTTCAAGTGATGCCAGGTTTTCAAGATGATAACGGCAATCCAATATGTCTTGGGTTTTAGGATTATTGTCAGAAACAATGGCTAACAGCGCAGCTCTAGATCCACAGAGGATAACAGCTCTTGTGGATTTTTTCCAGATGACACTGCAGCTGGGACAGAGCTGTGCGAATCACAGCAATTTCACCATCAAACGCAGTACCTCGTCCAACAGGGACGTAGAAAGAAAAAATTTCTGAGAAAACTCCGCCACCGGCGTTAGGGCTATCAGACAGGAGGGATCCATCGGTAAAGATTCTGAGCCACTCTGGATCAGGGTAAAGAATGTTTAACATTTCTAGAGCAAGTGCTCTCAAAATAGAAGTGTCTGTATTCCTTTTTGTAATCTTTTGGCCCAAATCAAGATTAATGCAGAAAGATTTCAAATGCACTGGATTTTGTGGTGGAATGAGTAATTCTGTTTCGTGATTTAAACCAAGTGAATTTTTTAGCTGGAGGACTCCCTGCAGAAAGTCCATCTGAGTCTTTAAATTTCTGATCAGGTCTAGTTTGACTTCATTTCAGAGTGAAAAACATCCTGGTACTCTGATGATCTTTTCCCACAGTATTAAGGCCTTCTCCTGAATAACTGTTCTCAAGGGCTTATCACCAGTCAACATGAGCATGGCATTTATCGGAGTGGACTTTACAGCTCCAGCAACAATTCGTAAGGACTGATTTTGGATTTTCTCCAGAGAAACAAGGACATTTTCTCCGGCCACAACAAGTGGTTCGCAACAGTATGTCAAAAAAGAGGAGAATGAACGTGTGATAACTTGTCCTGAACAACCTCATCTTGCCCCAGCAAGTCGTTTGAGGGCACTGAGCCTCTTCATGGCACGGTTAGAAATGTCTTCTACATGGTGTTTCCATGTTAGTTTGCGATCAAACGTCACTCCCAGATATTTAAAATTATCACACAAAGGAATTTGAATGCTTTTATACTTCGGCTGAAGATCCAAAGTTCGATGCATAAGTGAAAAAGTCAAGCAATATGATTTATTCAAGTTCACTTCCATATTGTTAGCATCACACCAAACCCCCAAAACGTTCAAAGCAGCAGAAAGTTTAGTCTCTATGCTTTTCACAGCATTTACTTTTTGGAAACTGTCCAGAAGACCAAATCATCAGCATATAACAGGCATTTGACGCCAATAATTTCTGTTATTTTTGCAATCAAATCATTGATGTAGATGTTAAAAGGGAGCAACTACTAACAGCATCTTGTGGGGGCCTGTTTTCAGGATCTTAGATTTTGAAAGGGAGCTGCCATACCTGACTCTGAAAGAACGCTGGCACAGAAAGCCTTTTATCCAATTAAAAGATTTGCTCAAATACCTAGTTTTGACAGTTTCAGTAGAAGGTACTCCCTCCATACATTGTCATAAGCCGACTTGAGGTCAATAAAAACTGCTGTCAGGACGTGGTTGTTATCAAGGACGTCTTTGACACATTGGCTCAGGAGGGCAACATGTTGATTAGTAGATCTGGAACTTCCAAACCCCGCCTGCTCCTTAGCAATAAATCAGTTGGTTTCCAAGTAGTAGTTAAGTCTTCTCACAACAATTTTCTCCATTGCCTTGCCTGCAATACTGGTAAGCGATATAGGTCTATAGTTTTGGAGCATATTAGGATCTTTGCCCTTCTTAAGTATGGGAATAATGATAGAGGTTCGCCATTCAGCTGGTACAATACCTGTATTCCAAATTAAATTGAAAAGATCCAAACGGTTTCGAATGCATTAGGGACGAGATGAGAGAGAAACTCTGAATGGATTCCATCTCCGCTAGGAGATTTACCACTGTTAAGGCTTCTTAGAGTATAGGCCAATTCGTCTCGAGTTATGGGTGCATCGAAAACTAATTCAGTACAAGGTTCAAATTCTGACCGCAGAAGTGTAGTTTTTTGTTTAACAACGGATGAATGTATTTTAGAATAAGTGTGTTTGCTATTGACCCCACAGAAATGCTGTGCAAAAGCATTTGCTACTGAAGAGTCCGAGGAGAGTTTTTTTTATCTCCAACTGTAAAGGATTGTTTAGGTGAGCGAACTGGATCATTCATTAGGTTGCCTATAAATTTAAAAGTTCTCTACTGTCAAGATTGGTAGTTTATATTTCAGATAAATTCATTAAATGAGGATCGTTTACTGCTAGTTAAGGCCTTCCTAAAGCATGCAGATTGTTTTCTCCAAGCTTGAACATCGCAAGGGAGGCAGGTCAACTCCGCCATCTTCTTCTAAGCCTGTCTCTCTTAGCTTTCAGTGAGGTCAGTTCATCCGTCCAAAAAGATTTATATTTCTTTTGCTTTCCTCTAGGGATGGATCTCTTAGCACAAGATATTATTGTGTCTTTAATAATTCTATAAATTTTATTAGGATTTAGAGAAAAGTCAAGTTTATCACTGCTAAGGCCCTGTTCTAATAATTTTTGTAAAGAAAGGCCAGTTTGCCTTCTTAAAATTCCAAGAAACTTTTGATCTTGAAAAGGTCTCTGATCTGCTCTGGGAATCTTAATTTCTGCAAGCACCTGTCTATGTCCCGAGCCAAGGTCCTTCAGGACACTACATTTTGTTAGTTTGAATAGGTCGGCAGTAACCATCGACAGATCTGGGGTTGTGCTTCTACCATTGTAATGCAGATAGGTGTGGGGATCTTAGTATATTAGTTCGAAAGTCGCCGAGCACAAGAAGTCATGGACTCTCCGTCCTGCTTCATTTGTGTCAGAATATCCCCAAGAGGGAGAATGGGCATTAAAATCGCCTATGAAGATTGAATGTTTTAAGTGGTTGACATAAGAGAAGTTAGGCTGGTTACAAGGAGGGCTATATATAGCCAGGATTTTAAAATGAGCACCACTTTTCCAGACATCCAAATGCACGACTTCACTTTTATCACTATCAGTCATGCTTTCAAAATACGAAAATCAGTTGTCAATTCTCTCTTTACACCAATCAGAATGCCACTGGCAACTTGTCTAGATTTTTCAAGAATATAAAGAGAATATAGTTTAAAAGGATAATATTTAAGTTTTTCGGTTGTCAAATTAGCCTCCATAATAGTAAATACATCAATATCCTTCTCACACAGAGTCAGCAAAAGTTCTGCGCGTTTGGATTGAGACAATCCACCGGCATTCCACTATAGCACACGAAGAAGGGAGGGAGACATAATGCCAAGCTGCAGATCTTTTAGCCACTGAAAAGTGTTACCAGGTGCACCACGAGGAGGTAGATTTACTGCACACCGTTTATTTGCTACTTAGCCGCTCATAATTATATTAAACGAAGGACACAAAATGTAGAATTTACACGAAAAATAACACAATAGTAGAAAAAAAAAAAAACCCATTGTGAAAATCCAGGCGGGTACACCACGCCTATAAAATACACAAAAGCACAGAGAAGAAGACCACGGAGAAGAAGACCACCGTCGAAGGCGGAAGGTAAAAACGACGCCGAAACAGCGAACGATAAATCGGGGGAGGAAAACGAAGAATTCTCGTACCGCTGAGCTCAGAAAACCATGCCCGCTCTCTCTCGCGCCACGCGCGCCTAGGCCCTACTTTTTAATATAATAATTTCAATTTTAGCGTGGTATCTATATTATCTGCACTACTCACAAAAACTTTTCCTAATTTGATCTAAATTATGGATATCCAGCCAAATAAAGCCAGTTAACTACATTGTTCCGTATTTCAATTTCCATGGATATAAAATGAAGTTAAATGTATTTTCCAAGCGTTTATATTAATTATATCTCTCCTGGAAAAGCTTGTTTTCTTTCCTGTAAAATGATTAAATATTTTTAATTGCATTTTCTTGAATGTCAAATGCATTTTAAAAAATTATTGCATTTGGAAAATGTTTTTGTAATTGAGGAAAATATTTCCTGATTTTCATTTCCAAATCTTTATTAAATATGTCAAATTTTGTCATAAATATTTTCAAACATCATTAATATAAATTATCCATTTCCCTAAATTTTTTTTTTAATCAGTTCAATGAAATGTCAAAGTGTGATGTTAAAGAACATTAACTCATTTAGACAATCGATATTTCAAAATTAGTCATAATTATTAATTTTTATTCAAAAACAGCTTTATTTCTTCCAATAAATCGACAAACCGAATAGGAATTTGATCACAACTGAGACATAAAAGATTGTTGTATATCAAAATATCAGAATATTGGCACTCAATTTCTTCTAACCATTGTGAAAATTCTCCTTTATTAAGACCTCCTGCGTTTATAAAGTTGATGCCTTTTATTACAACTGGCATTATATTAGAAAATATTTTTAACCCTTGCTTTGCGGATAGAGCTTGCTGATGTATAATACAATGAAATTCAATTAGAGAATATCGAATATTTTGCATAAGCTGCTGAATAAATCGAATGCTTTTTCCCACCATATTGAGTACAATGACTGTCGTCATAGAAACTTATTTCTGTAACTCAATATTCATTTCTTTAAATCCATTATTAGATTTTTTTTTTAAAAATATCATGAGCTGTGCACTTCCCTTACAACGTTATTAGTTTCATTAGCTCTTCTTTGTTTATATTGCGTTATTTATGTCGAGCAAAAACTGTTAATCGGGTATACTTATTTTACATCATAGCTCTCATCTAAAGAAATTGAATATATTTCTGCCAGTTTTAAGTCGTTATGCATTTGCAAAAAAATATTTCCTTCTAATTGTATTGCGACTTATTTAACTCCTTCATACTCTTTATAATCAAGTTTTTTTTTCTTTTTAAAATCTACTGAAAAAGTTGCATTACATTCTAAAAACACCTGTTTTACAAACTATCCTTCTGAACGATCTTCCCCATGGTGAGCAATGCAACAGGCTGCTTGGAAATAGCAGTTGAAATGTTATTTTTCTAATCAAAAAGTTTTTAAAATTCTGGATTGTGAATGATTTTTTTTTGATAAAAAATATTTAATTAAAAATTTAATTAATTTAAAATACTTAATTTAAACTAGTATTACGGAATGGAGCATTCAGAATTAAAAAAAAAAAAAAAAAAACAAATTTCTGGGAATTCTTCTGGTATTGTTCTGATTACTTAAAAATATGGCTTCTAGAAGATTCTTTGATTCTTTGTGTGATTTCTGAATGGTCTAGCGTAGAGATGGGCAAACTTTTTGAAAATCGAAGAAAAAAAGTTTGGCGGGCCAAGATAAATTTTTCTAAAAATTTAAAAATATGTATAATATTAATAAGTATTTATTATTACCATAATATTTATAATATTATTAACCAATAATATACATACTTTATTTTTGAAATATTTTACAAATAACCTAAACAAGCAGTAGCTACTCTGTACTTTTAATAATTTCACTACTATTCACAATGATTCTATATGTCCGCAATCTTTCCATATGCAATCAATAATATTAGAACTCGCACCAAAAGAACAGGCCACTGGCTGGAGCTTAAAATGAGCAGTCTGCCCCATGTGAGGTCTGATTCACCTATATTGGATTCCCATATGTCTGCTCCCCGAGAAAGAGATAACGCTTGTTGGCGCCAATCTACAGCTATAACTAACAAAGAAGTTCCGCTTTTAACACTTTTTTACCGATTGAAAGCTGCCTGTGCTTGCTATTTCAGTCGATTTATGTTTTGTAGAACAAAAATAGAGAAAGTAAAAAGATCATTAGTCTTTAGAAAAAAAGGAAGAAAAAATAATATTTAATCAAAGTAGAAAATGAGATGGATATATAATATATAAATAGATATTTCTTTTAATTTTGCCTCTTACCGGCAAATTAAAATTCTATCCGCGGGCCCGATAAGAACCTTCCGGCGGGCTGGAGTTTGCCCGCGGTCCGTA
>BPLR01001907.1:0-25892 GCA_021605095.1 Caerostris extrusa
AAAATTAATGGAAACTAAAGATAACATAAAGTATTGTAATAAACATTAATATGAAAAAGTGGCAAAGAGAGAAAGAAGAAGAAAAAAGAAAAGTTTGAAAATCCTGAACACCATATACTGAATAGACTGAAATTATCTCTAAAAATATTTCGAAACAGTATCTGATAATTAAAATTCCTCACATCAGTATATATTTACAAAATTCCTGGAATTTAAACCTCATCAAACATATCGCACTGTTAATATGGGGAAAAAGAAACTTAAAATGGAACAAGTTCTCAAATATATGACTTTTCTGATGATTCCTGATAGAAAAAGAAATAAAAAAGATATAAAAAAATAAGTTGCTAATGATATAGAAAAAAATCAGCAATTTTAAGTTAGTTAGAAAGAAAGATAATTTTTAAACTGATTTATGATATTTTTCTTTACAGGGAATTAATCATAAATATTTCACCGAAAATAGTATGAATAATTTTATATCAGTTAAAAAAAATGTCAGAAAAAAAATTGGAAGTAAATTGAATGAGGTAAGGAAAAAGAGAGAATACGTATAAATATTTTTGATTGTTACCTATAAGAAGTAATGCATTAATTAAAAATTATTAGAACAGTCAATGACAAGTTCAAAAAATGAAAATTTATCACATATTTTAATTTACTATTTTTCAGAGGTTTATTAGATATTTATCTTGAATATCTAAAAAATTCTTAAATTATCCTAAAATATAGAAATTTTTGAAACAATTTATCTGCATTATGAGAAGGTAACAAACAGCTGTATGCACAAAAAAGAAGTAAAGTATATATAAAACAATAAGGGTACAAAAAATATTTTATACTACTGTGTGCAAAAAGTAAAAACCCATTTTTTCAATTTAAAATTCCCGGGGCTAATGAAATTTCAATTTTTTTTTTCTTTTTTCAGGTTGCTGTCACTTTCCTTGACATCTATGTGAAATTTTGTGACAAACTATTCATTAGTGTTCAGTTACGCCCTAACTTTGTGAGACGATAAAAACTGATTCCGGCAATTTTGGAATGACTGAATTAATTGAGCAAAGAACTTGCATTAAATTTTGTTTTGCGGAAACGTATAGAATGTTGCAGAAGGCATTCGGTGAGCATTCTATACCGAAAAGAAATGTTTAGAAGAGGTATAAACAGTTCAAGAAGGCAGAGACCATGTTGAAGACGATAAGCCCTCTGGGAGACCATCAATCTCCACCGACAGAAGCTCATGTCCAAAAAATTAAAGATTTGTTGCTTGCAAACCATCTGTTACAATTAGAGACCTTGCTGAGGATGTTGGAATTTTAAAAGGATCGGTCAATGCCATTTGGGCCTCAAACGTGTCAAATCTCGATTGATACCGAAAACACTGAATGCGCCAGCTCACTGCATTGATTCTTCGTGAATTTTTTCGCCCAAAATGAAACCTATATCGTTCCACAACCACCATATACACCGTGCGGCTTCTAGCTATTCCCTAACTCAAAAGATCACTTCAGGAGCGCCGTTTTGAGTCGATTGAGAGATTCAACCTGAATCGCCACACTCTGAAAGGCCATCCCCTGCCGATGACTTTTTAGCATGCATTGGGGATTGGAAGAAAAGTTTGTATAAGTGCATCGTGTCAGAAGGGGATTACTTTGAAGGAGATGAAATAAATTTGGAAGAATAAATAAAAAGTTTTTGAAAAAAAAATTAGTCTTACTTTTTGGGCACAGTGGTAAGGTACAGGATTTTTATGTAAAGTATAAAAAGTTTTAGAGACATATGAAAGGTAAAAATTGTATTTTGAAAAATCAATCATTTTTCTTATTAAAATTCCTTATTCAAATTCTTATTTCTTATTCATTTTTCTTATTATTCCTTTTTCGTAATATTTTACTTACTCGTAGTAAAATACACTTTCGTTAAAGAAACGAATTCTGATTATAATTTACGGCCAAACTAAGAATATTTTTGTAAAATCATATATTTGAAAATGCAAGCTAGGAAATTTATATCAACAAATGGTTATAGGTTTTCACATCAATTGTACTGATAGAATTAACTTAGTAGGAAGAAAGAATAAATAATTCAATAGGAGAAAATGACATTGGCAAGCTTTTTAATTAAAACGAATTAAAAATGTGTTTTCAGAACATAGAATTCAAAATGAACTCGATGTATATAATGAGTCGATATATTTCATAAGACTTTATAGATATTTTTCAATAAGATAAATTTTGATTTAAGATAAATTTCTAAAAAGAAAAATTTTGTAACACACTGGAGAAAAATAATTAATTAATAAATAAATTAATTAATTACCGAAATAAACTCTATCAAATGTAGTTAATTCAAATGAGATGAAAAAAATTGAAATCAGAAAAAAATAAAAAAAAAGTCATTTACTGAAATAATTATTTGTAAAATGAAAGACATTTTTAGAAAGAAAATATAATTTATAATATAATTATTTTTTTAATTTTGGAATGATTTTTATTATTTTTAGTAGCATTATATAAATACTAATAATAAAATTAAAAAAAAAAGTTCGTTACTAAAAAATTTCGCAAAATTAAGAAATCTAATTAAAAACACTAAATTAATAAAGGAAATAAAAGAGTCAAACTAAAAAAATGTTTTCAGAAATTAATTTTGTAAAAACAAAAAGTAAATAAATTCCTTTACCGAATAAATTTTGCCGAATTAAAAACAAATATTAAATGTAAAAAAAAAAAAAAAAAAAAAAAAAAAATTGAAAAAAATTGAAAAAAAAAAAAACTTCGTCTTACCATACAACAATCAGATATACCACCAGAAAAAAAAAGTTACAGGTAAAGGATTTTTCAAAATCTTCTCCCTCTTCTAATTTAATATGATAAATTAAAAAAGCTATTTTTAGAATTTTGTGAGTTTTGATTAAGCAGAGGTTTTGAAGAGTTAAAAATAATAATGAAATGCAAAATTATTTAACCTCTTTCATTATTTTATGTGCATTTTTAACATAATGCGAAAATTTTTACAAAAAATAATCAAATATATCATTTTTTCAATGAAAAATAATTTAAATTAAAGTTTTGATTTTTATTATTGTTGTACCTAACTTTAAAATATCATCTGTATTTCGTTTGGATCAAAAATTTTTTATTTTAAATTCCAAAATAATTATTCCAAAATTTAATGCTTCCAATACATATTGCATTAAGTCTCTCTTTTCAACGATAGTATTAAAAGGCTTATCGTGCCATAAAGTAAGATAAAATTTTATTTTTTACAATAATATTTATTTCATGTTATATATATATATTGTTTGTTATAAATAAATTTATTTAGCTCCAACAACGAAATTCTAAAATTTGAAAAAAAAAAATCGAATGTATATATATATGTGTTACATAAAAAAAAAAACAACAGCATTAAATGAGAAAATGCGAAAAGGAGAATATGATGCGAATATTAAATAAACATCAAATATATAAGCACTGAAATTTAAACTAAAATGAGAAAAAAATAGAATTATTGCATTTATTCCTTTTGTTTTTATAACAAAAAGGAATAAACGCAATAAAATTTTTAAACGAAAACTGCCTAAGTTAAACAAACAATATGCTTCATAAGAGCAAATTATTAAAGCTAGTAGGAATATTTGGAAAAATAAAAAAAGTTAAATATGTGCATCGCCGTTGCAAAAAGATAAGTTTATATTTGAGATGTTATGAAATATAGATAAAAAAAAGATGTTTATAAAATATTCTAACGAAATATATGTAATTATTTTTAAAAAGAAAATAAAAAAAGTTACATTGATTCCTTCTTAAAATAATGAGTTAATAGAATGTCAATCACTTGTAAATTAATTTCAAATCACTGTTTTTTAAAAATTTCACTTAACACAGTTTTTGAATTTTAATTATTTTTTAATCGATTATCTATTAAAAGATAAAAATGGCAAATAATTAATCTTTTATTCATTTCTTTTCTAAAAAATAAAAAATATGCTGCAGCAAACATTCTCATAATCTTTATTTAAAACAGATTTTTATAACTGCAATTATGCAAAAAATCCTTTCACTTTCATCAATTAACCAATGCAAAAAAAAAAAAAAAAAAAGATCCGCCTTTTTTTTGCTCCCGACAACTTCTATTGTTCGCAGTTCATAAATTAAAAAAAATACTTAATAGAGGTGCTTTGAGTAAATGCTCATTAGTTAATTTGATGAATTTAAAAATCAAATAGCAAATCTACATTGTAATTATTTGATGCCATATATATATAAAATTTGTTTTAGCAACTTATCGCTAATATAAGATTTCATTAACGATGCTAAATAGTACAGTTGCATAAAATAAATAAAGCTGTGTTATTATTATAAGGTTGTGGTGTCTAGGGGATAACTTGAAAAACAAATGAAGAAACAGGATGTTTCTTTTCTAGATATTTTTAATTACACATTGCTTTCAGCTATATTTGCAATAATTAATAAATCTGGGCTATAAAAATATTTGTCGCCATTTCCATTATTCGCCTCTCGTTGGCCGCCAACCTTGCTTTCTCAGGGATCCTGTACCTATGTGGTTGGAATTTCTCACAGAATTCATTACTCTCACACATGGGGAAAACTACGTCGACACATGGCGTTCAGTGTCGCCGTCTGCTAGTTGGATTACCACATCCTACATTATCATTATTTGAATAAACATTTGCATTATTTTATTTTACAAACCTTTTCATTGAAATTCGGCAAATATTTCTTGCTTCTTTCTTAGTATTCATAAAGAAGGTAAAGTAACATTTTATTCAGTTTTTGAATGCAAACGATTGTAATATTGATACGTGCCTTTACTGTAATTATAAAAGTTTTGAAAATTTTGTCGCAAAGCTTTCTCGGTTTTCTATTTCTCACACGCTGAATCGATTGCGCTAAATGTCTCAGATTTTTATAATGGGCATTTTCAACGATACTAATGTGAAGATCTAATCATAATTATAAAACTTAATAATGGTATTCCAGATTTTTTTGGGAGGATGAGGAGAAGCGATTGTACATTGCAAAATATGGTGTGAAGAAATTTTTTTGGATATGTTGACATTAAAAAAATAGAATGAACACATGGACAAATAGAGAACGAATTATGCAACATGCCTATCCCATGAGAATTTCGGTACGCCCGAAAGACAGCAAATTTTAGCCCCTTTTTATTAATTAAATAATATTTTTTTAATATCTCTGAAATTGTCTACTTGAGTAATATTTTCTTACAATTAACTCTTTAAAGTAGATTCAATTTTTTACAATTTTTACTATTACAAAGCTTTTTGCAATACAAGTAAGTAAGCACTCTACACTTTCTTGATGATTGGCATTTTCTTAACTTTGTTAAAAATGCATTAATTCCTTCTTTAGACTCAATAATGCACGTTAATCTTTAAAATTTGAACTTCACAAGATTTAAAAACTTTCAATTTTCTTTTTACACACTCCCCTTCTCCATTATCAAACGTCTTATTGAACTTCTAAAATGATAATAATAATAATAAAATAAAAAGAATTAACTTGCCATTGACTTACTGTCTCAGATGCCATTTTTAAAATTTGTTTAGTTCAAATTCAAAGCTGTCTAATATTGAGATAGAAGCAAAAAGAAAGGTTTAAAAATAGCACGAAATTAATGAGCATACTTTTAGATAAACATATATAACTGCCAAAATTTGTAACTTTTAGGTTGGTTTGGTTTGTCTCTACAATCATTTAGTGCACAACTTAGGCTAATTAGACCGGGGCCTACAGTTTAACGTGGATTTCGAACCACTAATAAACATCCATGCCGCCGCAAGGTTTCGAACTTGAATTATGTAGTACCAAAGGCCAGAGCGCTAGTCAATTGGCCATCAGACCGCAGTAAATTTTAGGAATTTTGCCCTCAAGCAGCTATTCATGAAATGAAACTTATATTTTGTAAAGTTTTAGTTTGAAGAATTTTATTGTCATTACTCTTTAACTGTTTACTGATTCAGCTGAAACGGTAATTTCTTCCCTCAACTTCCGAAAATTATAAAGAGCGGTCGAATCGCGTACAAATCGCTTAATAAATTTAGAACCAATTCAAACACAATGACATACATGCTTTAAGAAAATTGTACGATAAGACAAAATTGCAAATCGCCAAGAATTAACTCTGGTTCCCCATGGATTATTACAAAAACCCATTTTGTATAAATGTATTCATAGAAATTTTGTTTTGCAGTTTAATGGATATTAAAATGGTAAAAGGCAATATGTGACAGATTTATTAAATTTCCTTTAGAAGTTCGGAAAAAATCATTGAATTCGATTTCTGTTTATTTTAATAATGCATAATCATATGAAATAAGGTAAAACAGAATTTATCAATATATACAAATTCGAAGAAAGGAAAGCATGCATAAGATTACACATTAAATGCATTGAAAGAAATAAACTGGGCATTTTACAATGACAAACACAAATCTAACAGTTGTAAATTAAATTTAGAGCAATGCAAAAGTTCTTTCTGCAAACAAGGTGCAAATGTTTCCGATGTTACAAAAATCCCATTTAAGAAATCTATGTAAAGCTATTCAAATTTGATGTAGTATTTGTAAATCTAATGGCCGGTAGAATTCTATATATAGCCAGACAAACTACGTAATGTGACAAAAGAAATATAGTGTTCTCCTTTTTAACGAAAACATCTGCTAGATGAAATGAGTCATCTAGGTCCCGCATGTTTTTCCAAACATAAGACGCAAGCTTGTTCATAGAAACTAAATCATAAACGTTAGAATGTGTATGGTTCCGGTACGGCAAGAACTTTTATTACCAGGAGTTAGGCTAGAAGGTTATTGTAGGAGGTCACAGATTAGGGAGAGTTAAAAAATTATTTCCTTTGATGGGATGGAGATACTCCGTCCACTCTTCAGAATATAGTACGTTTCTTTTTGACTGACGAAAAGACTGTATTTACATTAAACATAGAAGTTTTTAGAAATTAAAACCATAAATATATTGTAGACACCTTCATTAGAATCATGTGATGAGAGAGAATAGATTTATTGGACCTTTCCTACGACCTAAAGAAGTAAATAAAATAGATATATTTATAAGTAATGATTAAACCAACTATAATCATTACCTATCAATATATCTATTTTATCACCATGATTGGAAAATGTAAATGTCTTTCACCAACTGTGAAAAAATTCGGATGGACTTTGCACGGTGGATTTTCTAATTCAATTAATTTGAATTACAGTGAATTCAATATATTCTTCAATTTGGGATGAAACTAAAGATAAATGAACTCCAAAAATTTTGGGATCTTGAAACTTTGAGAATTAAGGATGATCCAAATAAAAAATTTAATGATGGTAGATAAACTTCCAAGGAGATTTAATATTGTTGATTTTCCGAATAATTAAGATGTTGCAAGACAAGCGATATGTATATTTAGTTAAAGGATTTTATAATATCCATCTTTATTTTTTTTTTATTTTATCTTTATTATCTGCACGGCTGTCATAGATGAATATCTGCTTTTATGAATTGTAGAGAAAGTTGAGCCCCAGGAATAAGTTCGACGAAAATTTAACATATTACTATATCACCACCAATTCACAAAGATAAATAAACAACTAAAATAAGCATCGTTTTTGGCTCTTCGGCTCATGATTCATCAGAACCATCTTTAAATGATGTACTTTTCCCATATCTAATATTAAACTCAGATTTATTTGATTTGATATTGAAATATAGATGTAATGATATCGTTCTAGTAGCCATCATCGAAAAGTATTTCTACATATAGAGATCTAATACGATATTCATAGGCTGATCAATTTCTATATGATAAGGATATATTTATCAATTCTAAAATTCTGAGAATAGCTTGAGTGTTATTTGGAATGACTTCTAATCTTTTTTATTAGGAGCAGTTTGTTTGATAACTGCTCCTAAAATTCCCATTATTCGAAATTTTAAAAATCAGTATACTGAAACCAGCTCAATGATAAGTTCGTTAATGTAAATAAATGATTGATTATTAGGTTCATTGATAGAAGGGAAAGCTTCAAATTTAGAGAAGGAACCATGAGATACTTCATACATATCATATACATATATTCAAATATATAAATATATATATATATATACACTGAAGTGACAAAAGTTATGGGATACCTCTTAATATCGTGTCGGCCCTCCTTTCGCCCGGCGAAGTGCAGCAACTCGAAGTGGCATAGACTCAACAAGTCGTTGGATGTCTTCTGCAGGAATATTGAGCCATGCTGTCTCGATAGAAGTCCATAATTGTGAAAGCGTTGATGGTGCAGGATTTTGGCACGAACAGACCTCTCGATGATGTCCCATAAATGCTCGATGGGATTCATGTCGGGCGATCTAAGTGGCCAAATCATTCGTTGGAATTGTCCAGAATGTTCTTCAAAACAATCGCGAACAGTTGTGGCCGGTGACATGGCGCATTGTCATCCATAAAAATCCCATCGTTGTTTGGGTACATGAAGTCCATGAATGGCTGCAAGTGATCTCCAAGTAGCTGAACATCAGCATTTCCAGTCAATGTTCGGTCCAGTCGCCATGCCATGAAAAAACAGCCCACACCATTACGGAGCCACCACCAGCTTGAACAGTGCCTTGCTGACAGTTTGGGTCCATGGCTTCGTGGGGTCTGCGCCACACTCGAACCCTACCATCAGCTCTTTACCAACTGAAATCGTGACTCATCGGACCAGGCCACGGTTTTCCATTCATCTAGGGACCAACCGATATGCTCACGTGCCCACGAGAGTCGCTGCAAGCGATGTCGTTCTGTCAGTAAAGGCACTCGAGTCGGTCTTCTGCTGGAATAGCCCAAGAAAGCCAAAAATTTCTCCGCACAGTTCTAACAGACAAGTCCCTTTGTACGTCCCACATTGATTTCTGCGGTTATTTGACGCATTGTTGCTTGTGTGTTAGAATTTACGACTCTTTTGCAGACGTCGCCGGTCTCGGTCGTTAAGTGCAGGCGGTCGACCACTGCGCGCTGTCCATGGTGGGATGTTATGCCTGAAATTTCATACTCTCGGCACACTCTTGACTCAGTGGATCTGGGAATGTTGAATTCCCCTAACGATTTCGAAATGGCATGACCCATGCGTCTAGCTCCAACTAACATTCCGCGTTCAAAGTCTGTTAATTCCCATCGTGCGGTCATCATCACGTCAAAACCTCTTCACATGAATAACTTGAACAGAAATGAAAGCTCTGCGAATTTATACCTGTTCTACGCGATGCTACTGCCATCTGAAAATTTGCATATTGCTATCCCATGACTTTTTTGTCACTTCAGTGTATATATTCATACATATATTCATATATATCATTATATAAATGGCAAAGTAATTCTCCAGAATTAAAAGAATATACACTATCTTTAAAATTTACTTCTAGATATTAAAATCCTGCGCAGTCTTTTGGCTTGGAACGAGTGTACAGGTTCATAAATGCCTTCACTACAACACTATTGAATTTCGATGTCATGGTTTCTTTAATCTCCTCTATCTATGAAAAAAAGTTATCATGCACAGAATTGATTGTCGGCACTCGGCAGAATCCAGCCTTTTTACTACGCATTGTTGTTGGAGTTGAGAATTAGTGTCTCGAATGGGATCCGTAGATAAAAACGAAGCGATTCTCAGTGAAAGATGAAAACGATGACTCCACATTTTGAAATAAAAACGATGTTGACAGATAATGTCAGGCCCTCGCCTTTCATTGATAATTTCGTCGTCTAGGTTCTATTGTGACTGGAGCCTTCTATAAAAAATGCTTTAGAGGGGTCTTTTGAAATGAATATGGCATATGAAAGCCGATTGGTTGGTACCTTTGTATGACAATGCACAGTCTCACAAATCCACAAGTGTACAACACTATATTGCCAAAAAGACTTGGAAGAGGAGGGGGCGATTGTATGCATCAATCCCACCCATACTAATAAGATCTATTTCTCTGGACTACTTTTTATTTCCCAAGTTGAAATTGAAGTTAAAAAGACTAATCGGTAGTGGAGATTAAAGATGCTGGGCATCGAAACTCCATAGTGTGTGTTAATGGAGAAGAGTTCTAGAAAGCGTTATTCGATCTAGATCTAGAACACGTCTCTGTAGATGGCACAACCCTTTCCCAGCGTTATATTGAATTGGGACAGATTATGCAGAAGCTTGACATCATCTGTGATATATTATAGTACGAGGAAACAGGGACTGAGACATGACAGTACGCATGGACTGTTGTTAGAGTCTTATCGAGTCATCTGCAGGCGATAGTTAGGCGCAAATTGTGAGTGGGGAGATGAAAGTGAGAGAAGGTACTGTAGTGGGAAAAAGGTGACGAGTTGGAGAATACATAAAGATTCTAATCAAACCTTAAAGACTAATGTACTCTATTCACTCAGAGGAAAAAGTTATTACAGTTTTTTACGAAGTTTCGAAAATTCAATTTTCAATAATATGTAGAGAGCTTGCTATTTGTACTACAAAAAAAAATCCTCTGTAAAAATATCTCTGCTGAAAAGTTGCTTAATTTGGCCCTTCAAGGGGAATAAAAATAGGCAGTTTTCAGCCCCAAAAATTCTTCTGGGATCCCCTATGGTGGATTAACCTGTTTGCTTGTTTTTTCATGTCCCCATCTATATAAATAAATAAAAATCTTGTAGCCACGTTTTGCAAGGCGGGACCTTTCTTTCCCATACCTACTGCAATCTTCTATCAGACTCAGTTCTAGGAGCGCCAAATTTTTGCCTTCTAAACTTCGATCTTTACATATGACTTTTTTTGTGTTTTTTTTTTAATTTGTCTTGAATCTCTATATCTTTTTCAATACATTTCTTATAATTTTATTTTCACCTTCGTTGCCCAGAACCGGATATTATATAAAATATTCCCAAAGATTTTCCTAACTTCTGATTCTGTACATATTAATTTTATTTTATAGTGACTTTTATTGTGATTGTAGCTTTTTTTTTTTATTGCTGCCCGAGATCTTTCCAATGAGCCTTTTGACAATTTTTGTAGCAAGCGTGGATCCCGAGTTATAACAGCGTTAACCGAGAGTAGCGTTGGAAACTTAGCAAATTTCCCTTTCCTCTCGCATCTTGATGCACAATGGGCCCTTCCCTATTAGAATCTTGCAATCTTCCTCTACACGCTTATATGTTTAGATTTTTCATATTATATTTAGTTTTGAAGTTAATAACATTTTTAATTGAACAAAAGCATAACGCAGTAATCCTGATACGCATTTACTATTTGTAAGATGAGATCTATCTCGTTTTCATAATTATTATCCTTCAGAACCAATATGGTATGGTGGATACAGAACGATTTTACAAACATATTTTGAATAATCTGAATTTTTTATCTAAATAATTTTGAAAAAAAGAAGAGAAGAGAATTAATAATAAATGTACTGCAAGTTTTGAATAAATAGTCTCAAACACTAGCTTTTTTCATAAATTTGGAAAAGTGAGTGAAAAAAAAAGTTTGTTTTTTGAAAGTGAAAATAAAGTAAAACAAAAAAATGTTTGTTGACAGTTATAAAATAAAAAATAAAAATAAATATAAATTTCCTTGTCAAATGAATGTACCTCTTTATATTGAAATTACGATAATAAAAAAAAAAAAAAAACTTTTATTTTTGTGTAATATTTCATAAAACCAGAAGCCTGATTGTAGTAAAATATATACTTGTGGATTTATTCCTGAAGATGAAAAGCTTTTCTTAATTATTACTTTCTCTTCACATAGAGCAGTAAATCTATTTCAAAACATAAATAATTGTCAGATGAAAAAAGATAAACAAGATTTTTATGAAAATGGATTATTGAATGCATTAAAGAACCTTATCTAATATACTTAAGTAAACTGTAGCCAGATTTTTTGCCACATTTTTTCTGGGAAGCCATGATATTTAAATTAAAATTTGTAACAGAAATTTGAAAGTTTTTTAAAGTAATTTGAAAATTTATAATTTGTTGAAAACATTTGCAGCTTTCTAAATATAAATTATTGAAAATAATTTCCAACTATAAATACATTTATAACTTTATTACTAAATTTTTAATATGATTAAACTTTTGATTTCGTTAATAATAAAAATTTATTGCAAAATCTCCTTTGTCAATAAAAATGTTAAAAAAAAATATTAATAAATAACAAAAGACTTAATTTACTCAAATATTTGAAACGAGAAAAATAATCTGTTAATTGATAATAGTTTTATTGTGGTTTTTAACAGCATAATTTATTAAAGTAAGTAAAATTCATTGAAATAAACGAATAAAACTTGTAAAAACTTATAAAAGACATAAACAAATTTTAAATAAATTCTATTTTACTAATACAAATGAAATAAAATACTATTACCTCCTCGAGGTAATATGTATTATATTTCCTTTATATAATAAATATTATATTTCATTTATATAATAAGTATTATATTTCATTTATATATGTATTACCCTTTTCATTTTCATTTTACTAATTTTGCGTTATATTTCATTTTATTCTTCTTTTTTTGTTTTTTAAAAACTAAATTGAAAATTGAAGGAAACTTATATATCATTTCATATAAGAGAAAATTCCTATTTGCAGAATTCAGTTACATTTTTGTTTTAAATCAGTGTGAGAAAATTTCTTTTACGATTTGGCATTCAAAATAATCAAGCATTTCTAATCATGTTTAGAATAAAATATAAATATAAATAATTCTATTAAATTTTGAATGCTTTTTCAAGAACTTTTATATAGATAAAAGAAAATATATTACCTTTTAAGATACGCTTTTATTGATCTAATCATATATTTTTACATGTATTAACTGAATATTTTCGGCCTTTGTGAAGATATGTGTTATATTCTTGAATAAATCAAATATTTAAAAATGGAAAATAAAAAATTATTAAAACACATTGGTGGGGAAAAGTTTTCAATCATCCTAACATATTCAATTTTAAAAATTAGTATATTAGCATAATTATTAACTGAAAAGGGTTATAATCATTAAAATAAATAAATAAGATAATTCGAAAAATAAAAAGTAAATTTTACTAACAAGTTTGAATTTTTTATCAAAAGAAATTATATGTATTTTAATATTCTGTATTAATGATATATTCTTACAGTTATTTGACTATTTTTGCTAAGAAAAATTGTTTAAACTATTTTTCCTCGCCTTTATTCAATAAATTTCCTTAAACGATTATAATATATCTATATAAACAGCAAACAACTCTTCTTTCAATCATTTAAAAAATTATTTTCCAAATATATATCAATTATCATTACCCCAATTTCAATCGTTGAGTAGTGATATCGATCAGTAGCACTTAGCAATCTTTTCAAAATTAAATACTAAATTTTATTATAATCCTGGCAGAGATTTTGACATTTTCTATGAGATAAAAATTTGAAAAAGTTAAAATCATTATATTATTCGCCTGGTTTATATCTATTATAAATTTCTGTAAATAAGAAACTTTGAATTTTCATTTTCTAAGTTTAAAAGCTCAGACTTCTTTTTAATCTACAATAAAAGCATGTCCAAAATAAGAAAAAAAAATATGAAACAATCATACAGCAATTGCAATGAATAATAAATGAATTGACTAGATGTGGTGATAGATATAATACTATGGGGATACTATACCTTACAATTCCAGTGACATCATATCAGTGTTAACAATAATTATAGAAAGTAAGTTTGAAAATATTAATCAATTTAATCAATTTTAAAATTTCATATTAAAACATCAATAGAAACAGTAAAATATCAAAAATATATAATGCAATAAGAACAATGAAAACCAACAATTGCCTACCTAAGTCAACAAATCTTATTCCATCCGAATTTACATGATTCAGGACAATTAATTAAAATCTTAAATTAAAACTGGTAATCAGTCGCGGGTTTACAAGCTCAGATGAGAGAAAGGAGATGCCTTCAAAATCGATAAAATTTTTTTGCATTTCTGATTAACCATAATCAATCGAAACTCGACAACTACAGAACTTCAGTATTATGCGTAAATAGAACCACCTTGCTGTTAACCAGCTATCTGTAACAAAGAGAAAAGGAGGAGCTTTGAAATGCAGGATAAGCCAATGGCTGTGCAACGGGTTTGATGTAAAAAATAATTGACTGACTGATACGTGGGACCACACAAATAGCTTCTTCAGAGGCGCATATTGATTACAATGTGAGTTTTATTTAGAGGAATGTCGGTCTTAGTCCCAAACAGTCTTTTACTTTCTTTTTATGTGAAACACGTCCCAAAGAATAATAAAAAGTTCTTTATGTAACGTTTTTTTAAAAACATTTCCATTATATTCGTCAAGGTTATCCTTCGAGTGGAAATGCATGGCTTCATTTCAAAAGAATTTTAAAATTAATTATTATTATCTGCCAAATATTCTTTACTTTAATTAAAATGTATCAGTATAGTATATAGTTTCATAAATGTATTGTATGATAAGTTAATATTAGCTTAAACTTTTGCAGTTTTAATTTCTAAATGAAGATTAGCTATTTTTACAATAATAAAGGCCTTCTTTTTCTGTCTTCATTAAGATATTCTAGTGATTTTGCTTCTTTAGTCAACAATAGGATAAAATATCAACCATGTTTTACTTATCCATTTCAGTAATCTTGATATTTATTTTAAAGTACTATTTCATATTAAAGAAAGTAGCGCATATACTAATAAGATGGTTCTCCTCCTAATATCAGATACATCTATAAAAGCTTAAAAATATGTAGCAATTTAAAAATACGCCATTTAAAGTAATAGGTAATAGATTTTCTTCTAATATACATAATATGTAATCAAATTCATTTCTTTTCACAAAAAATTATCTTAAAATTTTTTATTTTTCTCTATAGGTAGACCTTGCGCATTACACTGGATTGCACAAAATCCTGTGTACGTGCTTGTAAAAATTGATTTAAGACAAGCTCGCACACAGGAATTTGTCTTGTAGAGCGGAGGGGAAGTGGTGTTTAACAAAAATAAAATATAACCCTTGAGAAAGCTCTTTAAGTTATATTAAAATAATAATTTTTACATTTAATTAATTTGTTCAAATGCACATGAAAATGGACAATAAAAAATATGGCCCAAAAAAAATTAAACATTTACATTTTCTAATAAAAAAAAAATAACTCAAACAAGTAAGTTAAAATTGTCTTTTTTTTTGCCAGTTCAACGATGTCATCATTTATATGAACTTCAATATTTGATGAATATTTAATAAAGTTAAACTATTAGATGCGCAGGAATTACTGTGTTTTTCAAATAGGTTTTCAGCCTTCTTAATATTGAAAAAGTATTTTCATTTAAGAACGAAGCCACTCAAACAGCGGAAAATATTTTTAATTATCAGTTATGACTTCATTTCCCGGTTATAGAAAACACATATTTATTTTAGCAAATTTTATTAGGAAACGCAGTAAACATCTTTTCGGGTACATAAATCTTTTTAATTAAATTTTTTTATTTCTATTGTAATATTGTAAGTGCTATATTTTACAAAAATTTATTTTTGTTAAAGGAATTTATTTATTTTTAATTTTTTAATTTTTTCTCCATTTTTCTCCAAATTTATTTTTAACATTTTACAAATTTTCTTTTTATTTTAAAGAAAGAATTTTTATTTTTGTTTTAACACGATTTGTTAAATCATTATATAATTTAATTCCGTCTATATCAATTTATAGATGCTTTTTTTTTCATATTGCATTACAACATTTTTTTATCAATTCATTAGAAGTTTAATTATACTCAAACTTTTCTTTTGAGTTTTTCTTAAAATCTATTGCATTTATTTTTAAAAACGATATTATTTTCAAATTTTTACTCAATATTAACTACTACTATTTGCATTGAAATATTTATTACGTAAGATTATTAACATTTTGAAGGTAATATATCTTAGTAGAAAGTGTTACGAATTTATATATATTTAAAAGAATTAATTATATGTATTGAAATGCAATTTTCTTTTAGCATAAATGTATTTTAATAGACATGAAACTTATTTTCAACTCATGTTTAATTTCATCTTCCAAAAACACGTTTTGCATAATTATTTTTGACGATATTCTTCCTTCAAACACAATTCTGTTTTTGTTACGCCCTCTAACTTTCGTTCATAAAAACGTTTCTTAGCATGTAATTTTCAAACATTTAATGATAATCACTACTTCTATGATTTTATAAAATAAAATAGTTAAAGTAACGTTATTTCTGAAATAAATTTTACACTTATTCAGTTTCTTAAACAATATAGTTAAAAATTATAATGTAAATACAATATTTTGAAATAAAATATAGTTATACTATATTTTATTTCAAAATATTGTATACATCTAATTATCTCACCAATAATTTTAAGTTACATTTGCACATTTTTTCTGTCTTCCACAAATCTTCTACTTACGCAGAGTTACATTTATTACAATTTCTGACAAATGGAAAATATTCATTACTAATAAAAATTATAATATGTTATTTTAAAGAATGTCGTTTCATATGAAAAAATAAAAAAAATTCAGCTTGAAAATTATTAATAAAATCTAAACTTTACACTTTTGTGCACACACAAGTGCATGTTAAAATTATATATCTTACTATTCTTTTTCTTACCTTCTTTTACTTGGAAAAGCCGATTAATTACATTCTATTTATGCACTCACATCACGTAATTATATTTTTAGATTTAATGTATATATTTTTAACCTACTATATCTAAAATATTCATTGATATTTAAATTATAATTTTTAACTTGTATTGAATTTGTCCAACGAAAATTCCATGTACTCAACTAAAAAAACAAATATAAACCTTTCATCAGAGAATGCTTTCTTACGGCGCCGCTTTCCAATTTCAGATAATAGAGTATTGCTTTCTATATAGATAAGATTGGAATGCTTTTCAGTTTCTAGTTAGATGTACGTATTTTAATGTTTACAAAATTATTTGAACAAACTTTATACCCATTTCGTAGTGTAATTTTCTATGAAGAAAATTAATATTGTGTAAGTATAATTAAATAAAATGCTTTTTTTATTTAATAAAATTATTACAGTAAAGTAATTATTTTTATCAATCTCACTCTTTTTAATTTTTTGTATAGTTTTAAATCAATTTAATTTTAATTAAAATACATTTATGCTAAAAAAATTGCATTTTAATCCAAGTAACTAATTTTTCTAATATATATAAATTCGTAACACTTTCTACTATGGAATATTATCTTCAAAATGTCAATAAACTTATGTACTAAATACTTCAATGTAGTTAATATTGAGTAGAAAATTTGAAAATAATATGAGAGATTCTAATGAAATTTCTAATGAAATGATAAAAAAAAGTTGTAAAGCAGTAGGAAAAAACTATATATTGTTTTAGACATAATTAAATTATAGAATAATTAAACAAATCTTATAAAAAGTACGATAATCCTTTGATGAAATAATTATCTTTAAAAAAGAAAATTTGTAAATAGAAAAAAAAAAAAATTTTGTAACACAATAGAGAAAAATTATAAATTAAAACATACCTTTTACCAAAATAAATTTTGTAAAATATAACATATACTATCGAAATAAAAAATAGAATTAAAAATTAAATGGTATAAAAAAGAAAAATTTGTAAAATAAAAAATCAGAAACAAAATTAAAAAGTAAAAAAATTAAATAGTAGTAAAATAAAATAAAATAAATTACTATATCAAAATAAATTGTGTAAAAAATAATCGAAATTAAACAAATATTTATAAAATAAAATAAATTTGACAAATTTGTATAAATAAATAAATTATTTCATCAGAAGTAAATTTGGTAAAATAAAAAAAATATATGAATTAAATAAATACAAAAATGAGAAAACTTTATTTATAAAATAAAAGAAATTTAAAAAAAAAATACATTTTTCAAAAATAATAATAAAAAAATAAAGGTAAATAAATAAATTACTTCATCAAATAAATTTTGTAAAATAATTCGATTATAAATCAAATTAAAAATTTTCATATCCTTCCAAATAACCTCGTCTTATATTACAATATTCCGATGGTGACACTGAAAAAGTTTCTAACGAAAAACAATTTCAAAAAAAAAACCCTCTACTAAGATGATCCCACACATATGTCACTTCAGTTGCTGACGCCATTTCCGCAACGAGGAGTGTGGGCCCTACTACTAACGCTTTTGACGTTAATAATAACCATTAACCTATCACAGGACAGCATCATTCCTATGACGAATTCACTGGTCAGCTAACAATGAAAATCATCTGGCAAAAATTCTTCTGTTATGGCAATTTACTATTTATTGAGGCGGTGCCTAAACAATTCTTGAGACGTAAACAATACATCAGTAAAATTTTATGATGACCGATTGAAAGATGTGGTAGTTTATAGAGAACATCGAAACATAGTTTCAAGCGTATATATATATATATATATATAGGATATATAAAATAAATTTGAATATATGTTCTTATTTCACTCGTCTAATGTTAAATGTGAGTTTTTGCATATTGTAGTTTTGAAAATTAATGAAACCACAAATTTTATTCACTTTAGAGATGCTAGTTAAAACATTATAAAATGTAAGCAAATTTATAAAGTCATGTAACTTTTTATTCTGCCAATTTATCTTTACTTGGAAAAAGTACATCCAATTTTTCTAATACGAGGGTAAAAAATTTTGAGACAGTGACAGACAACAAGCGCAGGAAACAAAATATTCGTTAAATTTGTAAATTTGTACACTTTTATGGCCGCAGACGATAATTTGTAGCAACAATTGCAATTTATCTGCCGTAGAATAGATTTTAGAAGAAAGGAAAATGGAATTGGCGCAAGAGCATTATAGCGCTATGATTTTCTATGATTTTAAAGTGGTGTTAAATCAAGAAGAATGCCTTCAACGTCTACAACTATCACATGGAGACGAAGCTCCATCTCGTGCTACTGTATTTAGATGGTTTACAGAATTTCGTAGAGGTCGAAGTTCTCTGTTGGATCAAGAATACACAGGAAGACTTTCATCAACTGTAGCTCCATAAAATGTGTCGGCCATACAAAAATGTTAGTCGATGATAATCGCTGCGCTTACCAAATGATACAGAAGAAACTTAACATTGATCCGCAGCTATACATAAAATTATTCATGAAGAACTGCATATGAAAAATTAGTTTAAATCGTGTTCTGTTAAATTATATGTCCCCATAATTTAACAGAAACCAAAAACGGAGCGCGTCAGAATCTGCAAAGAAACCATAAAATTACTTAACGATGGTGGACACCGCCTTATTTCTAAAATCATAGCTGGTGATGAAACTCCACATACCATTTTTTGATGTTCCAACAAGACAAGAAAGTAAATTATGGGTCTTCGAAGATGGCCCCAAACCAACAATGGTGAAAAGACAACGAGCAATGAAAAAGTAATGTATGCCGTTTTCTTTAGAAGTACGGGATTGGTCAAAGCCATTAAGTTGGAAGACAGTCAAACTTAATGGCTTTGACAGTCGGACAGAAGACAGTCACAGCTAACTGGTACACCACTAAATGTCTTCCAGAAGTTCTTTAAGAAGTGAATGTAAGGGGACTCATGCTTCACCATGACAATGCATCTTCTCATACGGCAAGATCGACAGTCGAATTTCTTAAACAAAAACACATCAAAGTGATGGAACATCCACTCTATTCCCCTGATATTGGTATGTGTGACTTTTTGATTTTTTTAATCTCAAGAAAAATTTGCGTGTTCGCCGTTTTCATTACGAAGATGAGATTGATAAAAGCATATTTTTCATCAATTCCAAGAAATGGATGGCGTGAAACATTTAATCTTTGGAAAACTATCTGCAAAAGTGCATTGATGTTGAGGGGACTACTTTAAACACTCTTAAAATTTGCAAGTTAAACTTGTACCATTTAGCCGTATCTCAAAAATTTCTGAATGACCCTCGTATAGTTTTGTGATAAATAAATCTCTTTTCAATTGGCTTAAAAATTTTTATTTGGAAAAAAGAACTAGGGTAGGTGAAAAATAGGATATAGGAGAAAGGTAGGAGAAAGGTAGGAGAAAATTCTCAGGTTTATTTTATTTCAAAATTGTGAGTAGAATTATTTTTCAGCTATAATGACATCGATAAACTTTAATGCAGCATAAAATTATTCATCAGACTTTTGTAGCAATTTCCACAGAGCAAATGCAAATCCAACAATTTATCTAATGTTTGTAACGATATTAAAACATTTATTTAGCTCAGTGCATGTAATAATATTTCAGTAATAAATGACGTATCTCTGCAATTCCTAGACTCTATTTCAATTGTATTATAGGTTCTACTAATTTAGTAGAACTAAATTAGTAGAATAGGCTATTTAAATTTTTTCTGTTGAGTTTTGGGGCATATTCAGTTTTTGTTATCATAGCATTTTCTCTATACAGAACGTGAATTTTTTTAAAAATATTTTATCAACTACTCACGGATATGACCCTGCCTTTCCCAACTATAACAAATGATACATATTTATTTTCTTAAATTTTATAAGGAAAAAAATTTTTTTTTTTTAGTGTTAGAATTTCAGATTTATTTTTATTGTATTGTATATTTCTATAAAAAAAATTTAGTTTCATTTTGTTTAAAACCTAACACAAGATGATGCTTATCAGAAAATATAATTTATGTTTCTTAGTTGAATAATAAACATTTAATTATTTAATATTTTACTAATTATAGTGTTTGTGGAAAAATGGGTTTTTTTCCATTTAATGGAAAACGAAAAAAAAAAAAAAAAAACTTTAGTTGCAGGAGGTGGAACAAGCATGCTGGCGTTTCCGTTCTGAAACAAGTCACAAACACATTGGCCATGTGAAAAACATTATTTTTTCAAATTTAATGTAGGAATGATTAATGTTGTTCTTTGTTAATAGTAATTGTGAAAAACAAGGCGCACTGTAGTCACCAGGAATCAAATGGTAAATCGGCAAGAATCATTGAGTAATCGGAATCAGTACACTTTTGCTTTTATTGCTAATAATTGCCTTCTCAAATACATTTGTATTTAGGTTTTTAACAAGAAGTCTAGTTCTAGTTCTAGAAGTACTTTTATGGTAAATCTGTCCTTATATTTTCAATTTGGTCATGAAATCTGCATTGGTAACAATATCTGTGGCTCCAAATGAAGTCATTTGGAAGCTTCATTTGTACTCCTCGAATGTTTTGTAGAGAGTATTAGGGCAACTCAATACTGGACACACATTAATTAGAAGTGCTTCTGAAGCTCATTCAGACGATGTTGATAACAAAAAAAAAATCCTTCTAAGCTATTCTTTTTACATGAAACTTCAAAGTATGACAATGTGAAAATTTTTGTTCATTTGCTCTTAATTAGATGCATTAGGATGCATACCTAATTGTTCTTGTAATTGAAAGCTCCGAATTTTAATTAGGGCTCATATTCAATTTCTTTGATTAAATCCATATAAGTTTTTCTAGTTGAGTTGTTGTATCCTTCAGACAATTCTTCTAATCTTGAAGTTACAGTTTTATTTAGAACGTTTTCTGATAATTCGTTTCTGTGCTGGTCATGAATTGTTCAATTGTCCTTAACTCACGACTTTTTAAGCAATTTGTTTCAAAGGATATTTCATAGTTCTGTAGATATATCATAGTTCCATCGGCTAATATAGAAAGACATCAGAGGAATTTATGGGTTGTACCATTTGTCATAAAATTATTTTATTACAAGCAGATATTATTTGGTTTTGAATGTTTCAACTAATATATACAGCACATTTAATAGTGTGATGAAAATGATTTATTAAATTTGTATCTCTGGAGTCAATTTTTTTATCTTAATAGACCACTAAAATTCCTACATTTGCAGTCTTGTAATTTTTCTGTTGAAATGAATGAACAATTTTTCTGTTGTTCCCTTTTAAAGACCCGCAACGAGACCAAATGATTGCAACAAGTTTCATTCTATTTTCGGTAGCTTAAGAACTACTAATTACATCTGAAACTTGAGAGATTTATTTAGAGTTTTTTTTTTTATTATTTATTGTGTATATTTTCAATAGTTGAAAGTGAATTAATCTGATACTTGGCTTCCAGTAGATTAGAAAAATAGTGTAATGTGTTCCAATTGTCATCTTCTTTTGGAATTAGATATCCAACAGTTAGTAAGCCATTTTTTCCAACTAAAATTTTAAAATGGAAGCAATATTTACAATATGCTATATTTTAATCCTTAAATAAACAATCCAATTAAATATTTGTAAAACAAAAAACTGAAAACTACTTTTTACTTTTCTTATATGCTGAAAATTTAAAAGTTAAGTTTTGCAGTTAATCAATACATTCTCCCGTTACTCCTGCAAAAAAGGTATCACCATTAAAACTTCCTAATTAACTTTAGATCTAATTATTAAAAGTGGTATTGTTTAAAATGGCTCCAAGGAAATATAATACGACGCAGTGTAGTTGATTAGACAAAATTAATTAGCAGGATCAAATAACTAGAAATGTTTATTAGTACAGAACCAAAAAATTTGTAAGCAATCTATGCAGCATGATAAAATTAGTACATGACAATGTGCTTGTAACGATCAGATTTCAAATGTTTTGATGGATGAACACTTTCGGTTTTGATGATTTCTTTATTGGTAAAATGAAATTTTCACGTAATATACGATATCTCTAATATTCCAATCCTAATTAATTTTTAAAAAAAGATTTGCTCCAGACGAAAGAAATTTTTTTCCAAAATTGATTTCACGAAATTTTAAATAATATTCGAAGACATTACTAAATATTAAATACCGTTATGAAAAAAATAATGAATTTTAATATATTAAAATTTGCATGCGATTAATTATCTAGTGTCATCAATACTCAAGATATATATATATTTTAAATTATTACGCAAATTTACGAGATAATCAAGAAAATGTCAATTACAGACAGCGGTGCTTCCAAATTTAAGAAAATAATTATTATTATTGATCGTAGTTTATGAAAATCATAAACTAAAAAAAACCAAGATTATATTGAGTTCAGAAAGCAGAAATGTTAATTTGATGCAAATTTTGTAATCTTTTAATTAACTTTTATGTCTTTAATAGATTTTATTATTTTAAAAGTATTTATTTATTTATAAAAATACAATTTTTTCTATCTCTTTGTATTTCAAAAAGTATCTTGATTTTACTTAGTGAAATATTAATTAATATAACTATAAAAATATAAATATTCCTTAATGCTAATTCATATTTCATCTTTTAAATTTAAAACACAAAATCAACGAATGATATGTTTTACTAAAATTATTGGACTTATTTGTTTCTTTTAATTAAAACTGGGCACTTTTGTATATAAATTTGTTTGTTAAATCTTTTAAATTTCTCATCTATTTTTTAGACTGCTGTAATTAGGTTTAATTTAATTTTTAAAAAATGTGTATATGATTGATTTTTTTAAAAATAAGTTATAACATTTTCATATTATGTCAATAATATCTTATTTTTTAGCATATTTTATACATAATAGTAAAATGAGAATTAATATTTTATTTAAAACAGTTATTTTTATATAAATGTTCAATTTACAATTATTCACTTTTATAAATAATTCTGCTTCTCCTTAAAATTTTGCATAATCTAATTGTCCTTCATTAACTCACCAAATTTTAAATAATTTTAACTTATATTTTATTTAATTTACTATTCTGTCATGTAAATATATCCGCAAATCTTACCCACATCAGCAAGCTTCCATCAACATTTCTGTTTTTAATTTTAATAATCATTGCATAATGTTTACAGAAGTCTTATGAATTTTTCAGCCACTAATAAGGTATTAAAACATTTTATAACATGCTGTTTGTAATACTATCATTTATGAATTCAAATTTTATATATGATTGACAATAAATAAAATTGGTATGTTTATACAGCTCCGAAAAATGTTATATAAAGTGAAGATCTCATTTTTGATATATGCTTGTAATTATGCGAAAGAAAAACGACTACGACACACTTTTATTATTTTTTAATGCATTTCCACTGTAAATGTAGTTGAAGAATAATATTTTTTTAATAAAATAATTAAATTTAAAAATATTATACTTTTATATATTTAAATATATAAATATATACTTTAAAATATTAATTTTATAATTTAATTATAAATACTTTATTTATACTTTTCTCAAGAAAAAAAAAAATATATTTTTAGTTTGATTTTCAAATTATTATTCAAAGTTATATAAAAAATTTCTAGAAAATGGTTTTCTTTTACAGCACTCTTTTTTGTTTAAGTATAGTTTTTGATTTTTTTTTTTTTTTTTTTTTTTTTCAGTTTACACAATTTTTTCCCAATTTGTTGATTTCTACAGAAGTTATTTTGTAAATAATTTTCTTTGTAGATTTGTGCATTAGAAATTGTTTTCAAATTTGCTATATTGATGAAAATATTAATTCTAATATTATGTGTTAGAAATTACTTGATAAATTAGGGATTTCTTTTCTGAACAAAAATTTTCTAAAGTGATTTTTAAAAATTTGAACTAACTTAAAATTTTTCCTAATTTTGAATAAATTACAAAAAATATTTTGCTAAACAATTTTTTTTTTCCTACAAATTTTAAAAAATATATATTTTGAAGAAAAAAATGTTTTAAACTTTATATTTTTATGTTTTAAACTTGTTGAGAAGGAGTTATTATTTTGAGGAGGTGGGTTTTCATGTGTTCTTGAACAATTTTGATATTTTCACTGATAACTGTAATTTTTTTATTTTTTTTCCAGACTTTTTTTATATAACTGTAAAACTTTATAGAAATTGTCTCAATCGTTCCATTGTCCATAGCCATCAACTCTAGTTTACTTGAATGATAATTATATTTAAACTTCAGTTGTTTTCAGCTAACGCAGTAAACTAGGTGCCATTGTTATCACCTCCAACTTGAAGTAGCATTCCAGCGATGCCTTCTGCACTTGCATCGGTATGAACTTCGGGTTCAGCTTCTGATTATAGAGAGTTAAAGTAGGTCGCTTCATGAACCAAATTTTTAAAAACCTCAAATTTTTTGTTTTTCTTCCCATTTAAAATCTTTCATTCTTTAAGTTATCTCAGTTACAGGTTTTGTTTTTATAGCATAGTTTGAATAAATCTCCCACAAAAACTTGCTAAGCCAAGAAAGCGTCTGACTTCATGCAAATTTATTAGTTGGGAAATTTTAGAAATTACTTTCACCTTTCTTGGGGCTTGTTTAACAACATATTACACAATCAAGTCCGTAGTGCCTTCATAGTTTCGTTTTTCGCAAACTCATATTTAAATAATTTTAAGATTAAATTAGTTTCTCGCAAAAGCCCTCGAATACTCCTAGGTAATTTTCGATCATTTCTTCCCCCAACTTTTAGCATTGCACAAAGATGTGTAGATAACATGAAACATTTTTGTTACATAAGCATCCTGTGCTTGTACTTTAACTGTTGGAATTCCTGTTGGTGCGTTAGTTAAATCACACATTGTATTCTTTCAAATTGTCCAGTTTCTTCTGGTTATAAATTTGTTTTCTTCTGTCAATTGATTTGTAGATACAAGTGAGCAAGGCAAATCGATAGTCGTAACAATAGATCATGTTGTAGATCAGTACTGAAGAGCTTTTTTCTTTTCGAAAATTTCGCTTATCGTCTGATTTTCTAGTTTTCTATAATCATAAAATCGATTTTCACCAGTTTTTCTACGCCGCGCACTAAAAGAAGAACAGGGCCTGAATATGTTGAATTTGTTTCTTTCACA